>JAUESF010000041.1:16676727-16701550 GCA_032274765.1 Malacoctenus tetranemus
CACACACACACACACACACACACACACACACACACACACACACACACACACACACACACACACACACACACACTCAATTAACACCTTGGCATGAGAGTCACCTTAAGGGTGAGCACTAATTAGGAGGAGGCATGCTGGAAGAAATTAAGTGGAATCGCTGGTGACCCGCTGCAGCCCGCTGCCGTTCGATTGCTGTTCAAACACACCTGACCGGGATGTAATTAGCTCAGGCCACATCTGGGGAGGCCGCCGCTGTCAAAATGTTTACAGTGTTATTGCGCCTTTCAAGGCAAGTGATTTGGGGAGTTTTATTACCTAAGCAAGGTTCATTGCACCAATCAAAGCTGCACCACAGCCCCTCTCTGTCAGGCTCGATGGTATCTGAGGAGCAGTGAGGGAGCTTAGAAGAGAAAGCAATCCACAAATTTAAATTCGTAACAAACTCATGACTGTTAAAATCAGCACTTTTGTACTGAAGCCTCAGTTCAGCACAGTAAGACTGGTTAAAGAGCTAATTGACAGAGGATTTTACTGTTGAAGTGTTTTAAAGGTCTTTATAGGTGTTTCAGTCCATCTGTCTATTCAGAATTCATTCCAGGGACACGTTGTTCGCTTCCACTGGAAGTCATGACTTGGATGTTCTTGTTCTGTCTGCATAAATGAGAAGGAAGGGCTTATAGGCTGGATCTCACCAAGACCAGACCAATGATATTTGATTACTGCAGTGAAAACACTTGGTTTTTAAACATAACTTTTTTCATGATGCTAGTCATTCATTCATCTTCTAAACAGTTGGTTTAATTATTATTTGAAGAGAGCACAGAAAAACGTTCTGCTGTCAAATGCCACTTCTTCTGAGACTGTTGTTTTGCGGACAGCACACAAACCTTAAAGAGCACGGCGCAGCATGAGAATACTGGTCCCACTGCGTGTATTTCCAGTTTACAATAAAGTATTTCGTCTTCTACCCCCCAAATTTAATTGGTGTCAAATTTATTGGCAAGTGTGACATTGGAAAGCACGAGGGATGAAGGAGGAAAAAGGAGTGAGGAAAACAAGGCTGGTAAAGGACCTGGTGAGGAAAATGATCTGTATCTCTGCACTGTTGTTGATGTGCCAACTTCAATCCTCAAAAGAAAGATCAGTCGTGAACATTTTTCCCCACACAGTTGATGCTGAAATCTGCCTTTACTCCAGTTGGTACATTTTTTGTCATTTGTGAAGAAAACACCTTCCATCAACAAACCAATGTGTCTATGCACTTTATGCCTTGAGGAGATCCGTTGTCACGCTGACGACGCTTTCGATGAGAGATGTTTTGTGTATTGAGGACATCTAGTGGCTAAAACATGAACTGTAGCTTCCAGCCTACAAACCCCTCTTGTTCAGTAAAACAATGATAAATGACATGATCACCCACTTTTTGAATAGATAAGAGGTGACGCCACTTACTTCTCCTTAGCCTTCCTCTTCTCCTCCAGGTGGCGGTGAGTCTCCAGCCGAGACTCGGGGGTGAACGAACACGGCGTGTGCCAGAATTCTTGCTCCCGTCGTTCTTCATCCGATTCCTCACCCTGTGTGGGCTCCTCCAGCTCCCCGTCCCCCGGCAGTGGTGGTCTGAAGCGACAGGGGGCTGAGATTACCTTCCAAACACGTTTCCTCGAACTTAACAACTGTGCCAAAGATTCTTGCCGACAAATGAGTTTTTCCTTGAAAGCAAAATTTGCTTTTATTTACTTCATTATATTTTGAGGGGGGAAAAAAACAAAACTTCTCTCTGAAACCCCACAAAAACACATGCACTCACACTGCGTCATTGATGTCAGTGTACCACCGGCCATCAAACCCCGGTTTCCTCTTCTTGTTTTCCTTGTCCTCTCCTCCTGCCCTCCGCTGCGCCTCCTCTTTCTCTGCAGCTCGTCGCCTCAGGTATTCCCTCTCCTGCTCCCTCACCCGCCTCCTCACCTCCTCCAGGCCCTGAAGGGATCGGATTCTCTCCGAGTGGCTGACGTCCATGCCATCCAGCCTCTGAGGACACAGACAATAGGGATTTTGCAATATTTCTTTTTTGCAGACATTTTAATGCAGATCAGCCTGATTCTGAATGAGAACCAATATTGGTATGTACGGAAGCTGGCCGGGTCACCTGGAGTTGCGGCAGAGAGGCCACCACATATTGCCTGTAGCCCTCAAACTCAGTGCAGGGGTTGCCCACCAGATACAGCTCTCTGAGGTGGATGTTGTGCTTTAGGGACGTCACACTGCTCAGACGGCCAACAAAGTTGACTGTCAAATCCAACTTCTGGAGGCTCTCACAGCCTGTTGGCAGAACACAAGCACGTGAAAAATGCCGTCTCCAGACAAAGCTTTTAAAATGTTTGTCAGCTAAAGAAATAGTGAATCACAAAAGACAGCGAAAAATGAGTTGAGATATTCCAGAGGATTTTGGTCAGCTTCAGCTTCCACTGACCTTCAAGGTTTTCAATGACTTCAATGTTGTTCAAGGCCAGATTCAAATACTCCAGTTTCTTCAAGCGACCGACATTCTCTTGCAAATCAAGAAATGCAAAATGCATCAGTCAAAACAGCTGATTTCAATCACAGAGGTCAGGAATGTCTTTACTTTGTTTAATACTTGACATGTTGTAGTTCCATATAACTTTAGATGTTTGGCAGATTTTGTACATATTGTTTACCAGTTTCATGCTAATGACAAGTGTCTAGTGGAATGCTCACCTATCTTGGGAATCAGGTTGTTTTGCAAATAGAGGATCCTCAGGTCCCTGCACCACCTGCCAATGTGTTCGATCCTCTCAATATCCTGCTGGTGAAGAGAAACCTCCTCCAGGGAGAAGATCTCGCACTCATTGTGCTCTGCGCGCCTTCGGACCATCTCCTCTGTGACTGGATGCAAGAACAGTTCATCTACCAGTGTTTTCTACATTTTGACTTCAGAGCT
The DNA here is from genome assembly GCA_032274765.1 of Malacoctenus tetranemus. Classification (NCBI taxonomy): domain Eukaryota; kingdom Metazoa; phylum Chordata; class Actinopteri; order Blenniiformes; family Labrisomidae; genus Malacoctenus; species Malacoctenus tetranemus. The sequence continues at coordinate 16,679,687 of JAUESF010000041.1, forward strand.
CCCCACTCTCCAAATACTTTTTCCTGATAATTTTTTGTTGCTTTTATCCACATCAGTGTATCTTGAATAAGCAACAATAGAAGATCTCTGACCCACACTTTTGTTTCGCACAAGTCACCTAAAACTCAAACGTATCTTACATTCTTCTGCATGAGGCAGCAACATCATATAAAAGAAGAAGAAGCGGTCAGTTGCGTTCATCACTGTAGCCTAACATCATGGCAGCTTTAACTACTTACAAAGATGACACACATTTCAGTAAAAGGTACACATAATACACGAAAATCACTTGATTGAAGCCTTTAAACATAAATTCAAAAACAGACCACCACATAACGCAGGTTTTAGTTCTTAAAATGGGTTAAAACTTACTGTACACCATTTTAGTCTGTTGTCGACCGCTGCTATGGAAACGCCCCGCTGCTGCGTTTAGGGTTGTAGGAAATTTGACCAGTTGCGTTTTTTTGTGGAGGGGGCGGTGTTTGGGTTTTTTTCGGGAGCGGGGGGGGGGGGGGGTAACATGGTCAGCTCGCAGTGTGCATATCATGAAATCGTTCCTTTCTGCAATCAGACCATTTGTTTTTGTGCTCACAATCAACGATGGAACGTTGTTGGGAGAAAAGTTTGGAGTGTATGAGAACCCTTGTAGTAAGAATCTTACAATTATGTCACAATATGGGACTGAAATGGAAAAATAAAGTTTAGCCAGACGTTCATGTGATGTATAATCTGTATCTTACACAAAACAATTTAAACATTTGCAACGCGCCATGATGTAAACGTATTAAGCATTTTATTTTGAAAGGAGTAAACGGGAAGTTGCTAAGGGCACGCTGAAGCCGAGACAACCGAAAACTCCAAACAAACGGGGGACCGCAGCGTTTAACCGCCTCCACGGGCGCACGGTGGAAAGGACGATTACTGAAGCAGCTCACGGCGTGTTCCTGCGTTTACTCATTCCTCCTTCATTGAATTCACGTTTGTGCGGCCGCTGTCGCTCCTCGTCCCGCCCGAGAATGACGGCTTACAAGGCGTTCCACTCCCAGTTGACTTCCATCATGGAGGCGCTGGCCAAAGCGGCCGTGGCGGAGATCTGCGAGCTGGTGGACGACAGCTACGCGGTGCTGCAGCTGGAGATCACCCGCAGCCACAAAGAGAACGAGGCGCTGAGGAGGAAGCTGGAGCTCATCGAGTCAATCATCGCCCGGGGTAACCAGGGGAACGCCGGGATGTTGGACTACGGCGGCCCGGTGGATGAAGGGGATGGCGGCGTGGAGCTGGATTTCACCGTAGGTGAGTTCCAGGGCCTGTTGTTTTTGTTGTGTTTTTGGAGTCAACTCATCTGTTTACACCAACGAGTGGAATGAATGTACGCTCGGTGATCGCTCTGAAACGAACGCTGAGATCCACACAAACACCAGAAAATTGTGAATAACACACTTGCTTCTGATAGTTAGATTTATATAACAGACCTGTCAAACTCATTGAAATTCAGGGACCTCATCCCTCACAATTCATTCTTGAGTGAGCTACATCCATGGCATGGCTGCATCCTTTCGTTCTGCAGAAACATCTTTGAGTCAGTACAGTATAAAAAAGTTTTTAGTCTTGAAATAAAATACAACAAAATGCTCTTTTCACAATTCCTCCAAGCGCAAAACAAAGTGAAGCCCCATATAGTTCATTTAAAACTAAACTCTCTGAAATTGAAACTTAATTCAGATTGTGAGACGATAGTGAAAAGAGGTCGTTTTTTTTGTCCAAACCAACCATCAAACAGTGCATAGTGTCCACACGTTAATAGGAAAAACAAATGAGACTCAAACAGCAATGGTGAGCAGTGAACTACCTTCGATAACATTGTTCGTCGCCTGTTACAGCAAATCTTTTGGTAATTTCATTCTTTTGTTGTTTTTGTCAGTTCAACCAGATCATGCCTTACCAGCTGGATTATGCTCCAAACAGCTGAAAGCCTCAAACAGCCGAAGGTGTGGACTGACCTCCGCGACAGGAGTGACCAAAGAAGCAATAGATGGGGTGAGACTTCTGTTGAAAGGAACAACACAGCATTTTGTTCCTGCCTTCACCATTTGTGGATCTTTTTGTTTGCATAGCCTCCAATTTAAACACACAAAGTGATTCAAGTAACACAAAAGCTTTGGTGCTGGGAATATTAGAACTTTGTTTTGTTTGCATTATCTGAAGTGGTTGTCTCTACTACTTAATCTAAATCACAGTTGTACATTTCCTTGTTTTCTGTTTTTAGGGTTCAGCCACAGCAATGGACGAACAGCACCTTGACCAAAACGTTGTTCGGGTGAAGGAGGAGATTACAAAAGAAGAGGTGATCAATGACCTGGCAACAGATGAGCTGCTCTTGAATGAAAACGGTAAGAAACAAAACGCAGACAAACGATATTACGCAGTCGCTAAAAGACCAAGCTAAATCACCTTAATTCAGGAAGCCCGGGAATTATTTGGTCCTACGCTGCTGACTGGAGTTATTTAGGAAAATGTTGGAGCTGTTGAGACCAGACCACGAATGTCTGTCATGATAAAGTAAGTGGATCATATTGTAATGAAATATAGCACGTGTTCCATCAGTTTCTACAAAAAGCACCTGAGTGCTTCGTGCGAAAGAAAACGACCTCGTCGACGAGTATCAAAGCCCAGCTCGAAATACAATCGTGGATTCTGCTGAGGTCATGCTTTGTGGCACCGGATGAAATCCAAGCCTGGATCTCGGCTGCTCCGTGTGGAACTTGATCGATTTGTTTGTCTTCAGGGACGGAGATGCTGCTGTCAGAGGCAGATGACAGTGACGAGGGGCCCTCCGGGGTGCGGATCTCGGCCTCGGCTGCCGACGTGAGGCCGTGGGACCAGAACAGCGAAGATCTGTCGGAGCGCCTGGAGAACCAGGAGCCAAACAGCGTGCCGGGCTCTCCGGGACCTGTGGGGACCACCGACAGCAGCTCTGGTGATGCGGACTGCTTTGCTGTGTCTGCTGCCCAGACTGCAAACTCCTTCCGGCTGAGGCCAGGAGAGAGCCCGGGCTCACTGCCTGGGAGTTTGGAGCTTAAGCGAGGCATTTCTTTGATCAGCTCCCGCCACTACGACGCAGAGCTGGATCTGTGCTCTTCGTGGCCCACTCAGGGTCTACCCAGCATGGTGACAGTCCCACACCGGTCCTATTTGAAGGCGGACCACCGCGTGACACACGTGGACAAGGCCGACCTGAACATCGCCAACTTCCCATTGGCGTTTTCCCTGAGCGGCTCCAGACTGGACCCCCTGGATCTAAACAGGTACTGCAGGGACCGACGCTTTGTCTGCAGCTACTGTGGCAAATGCTTCACCTCCTCTCGCAGCCTGGAGACACACGTTCGAGTTCACACCGGCGAGCGGCCGTACAGCTGTGCCCAATGTGGCAAACGGTTCACTCAGTCGGGCCACCTGAAGACACACCAGAGCGTCCACACCGGAGAGCGGCCGTTTGCGTGCGAGCACTGCGGGAAAAGGTTTGCCGGGAAGCAGAACCTGAGGATCCATCAGCAGAAGCACCATATGGGACAAGTCGCCGCTCCCATTCAACTGGAACACTGATTGGCCGGAACACTGTGCTGAAATAGGCTGAACTGAACCAGAACCTCACTGCTGTGACTGAACTGACCTCTCAATTACAAGTTTTGGAGTGAACAGGTGCTGTAACATAAAGTTGATCTATAGTTCTGACTGTTGTAACTGTCTGGCCTTATTCATTTTAAACCATCTGCACTGCCTTGGTCCAAGAAAAAGTGGTCCTCTGACCTGATCTCAATGAATTCCTTACCTCAATGAAAGTGTGGTCCGTTTTCAGGTCCACTTTATCACTTTAGTACTGCCTGATGAAAACGGTTTCTAACGAAGCAACACTTGCAAGAAGCATGTGAATGTTTTTTCAGTTGGTGGATATCTGAAATAAAAGTGTGCAATCATGGAGAAAACATGCGTTTTTGTTTTGGTAATTCTTGGGTTGCATCGTAGTCCAAACGGACTCTATTTCTTGCAAACAAAATGTGGCAATTTTTGGAAGATATACCAGTAAATGAGGGGTGAGGGTTATATTGAAACGACAAGAGTTAAAGTTTTATAGGCGGCAGAAATACATATCTGGCGACTCATGCACAGTCCTGACAAAGAGCTTTGAGTCAAAGAACGAGCTCAAATAGACGGACATGATCCAAGAGTAGACTGCAAGTAAAAGTTCTGGAAGAATAAACGCAAAATTGAGGTGGAAATCAAACCGTTCTGATCGTTTTAACCAGCGGGCTTTTATTGTGGAAAGAATTTTGTTGTGGCGGAAGTCAGTGATAAGTGTGGCAAGACAGGGTCTCCTTTGTGGTTGGAGACGTTTCAGAGAGGACGACGGGAAAGAAGGCGGCTCAAAGTCCGACTGGACCTGCTCAGCGGCTCCGTGCCACGGTCGGCCATCGGAGCCCGTCGAGGAAGAGCTTCGGTCCGGCCCCGGTCTCCCTCCCCCGCCCCCCCCCTCCCTTACCCAGCGGGATGGCGGTGCTGAGTAGCGCGGCGCTCCACGAGCAGCTCTCCATCATCATGGGCGCGCTGACCAAAGCGGCCGTGCTCGAGATCTGCGAGCTGGTGGGCGAAGGCTACGCGGCGCTGCAGCGGGAGGTCACCCGGAGCCGCAAGGAGAACGACGACCTCCGCAAGAAACTGCACCTCATCGAGTCCATCGTGGTGCGGGGCGGCGGCGGCGGCGCGACGGAGTCGGCCACGGTGGAAGCGCAGGTCGTCGGATCGGTCGTTGAAGACGCGCAGCGGCGGGACAGGGACGGAGGAGAAGCCGCTGCGGGGGTCTTACGGGAAGGGGTAAAGTGTCCTTTATACCAAACAGACATTCAGTCCTCTTTATAGTTTAGTTATTGAGCCAAGTTAATCCGTCACCAGTTCGTCTGTAGATCTACTTCCTGAAGTTGGATGACCACCCGCTTCACTGTTTACATTTGAGTCCAAGTGAGTCTGTTGTGACATCAGTGATAACCATGCTGCTTTTGTGGCGTTCACAGTTTCCTGACGTGGTGCTCATCAAGGATGAGGACTCGGACAGCAGTGAGACTTTTGAGGAAGGTGAGTGGGGATAAACTGGTCAGCATTCAGATTTGGGGTCCGAACTCTGCAAGATTAACTGACTATTTATCACAGGTCTGACACAGAGGGACGGGCGGTCACTTACCACCTGGATTTGCTCTTTAACCACGCTTGTGCAGGAAAGCGCCACAAACTCCCAACACAAAGGCCCCGAGCACAGATACGCCCCTGGATTGATTGATTGATCGTGGTGATCTAATGAGTAATGATCAAAATGCTGAATTCACTCTTCCTTTCCAGGTGTGAGAAGACCTGCTGATGTGGGACCAGCTGCAGTCAGCGAGGCCGCCGCGCCCACTCTGACCAGGCAGCGTCCCAGGAGAACACAGCAGAAGGGTGATGATGCTGAGAGGAAGTTGCCCGCTGACTGTCCGAACGCACCCAAAGCCACTGCTGGTTCGCAGAAGAAGGTCGTGCCCAGCTACAGTCTGGACTCCCCTCGCAGCGAGCCCAGGGGGGAGGCGGAGCTGGAGGCCGGCGAATCCACGTCGTCCTACTCGTCGCAGATGGACTCGGACGTCCATCTCGTCCAGGACTGCTCTCTGGTTCCTCCCAGCTCCAGCAGACAGGTGCACTTCAGCTGCAGCGTTGTCCAGGAGTCGCAGTCGCCGTCGAGCAGGCCGGACATGGACTCGAGCGTGGACTCGGTGTGGGCCAAGCAGTCCAGGGGTCCGGTGACTTATGCGCAGTTCCAGCACTGCGAAAACGTGGAAGGCGACCCTTTCGGGCTGAAGGTGATCAACGTGTCGGGCTCCACCTCCACCGACTGCCAGCTGTCCGAGAGCAGCAGCTCCGCGTTCGAGTACGAAGACGCCGAGGTGTTGAACTACGCGCTGTACGGCGAGCAGTCGGGCCCGTCGCAGCCCTGCAGCGGGCAGCGCGGCGGCGCCAGGAAAAAGCGCTTCGTGTGCTCCCACTGCAACAAGTCGTACGCCACGGCGCAGAACCTGGACGTTCACATGCGTCTCCACACGGGCGAGAGGCCGTTCAGCTGTTCCCAGTGCGGCAAAAAGTTCACGCAGTCGGCTCACTTGAAGTCGCACCTCAACGTTCACACTGGTGAGCGGCCGTTCGCCTGCACGCTGTGCTCCAAGAGCTTCATCGTCAAGTACAGCCTCAAGTTGCACATGAAGAAGTGTCACCAAAGCATCTGAGAGAACAAGCCACAAACTATTCGTGGATAAAGAGTGACGAAGGCTCAGTGACAGTAAGGTACCTTCAGGAAATGGCAGCTTGGGTTTCTTGTCACTTCTTGTTTCTAAAACTTTAAAAGAAGAATGACACAAACTATTGAAGATTCATAGCAGATACACTATCAGATAATGGACATTTTAACAATAGCTTCATTTTCTACTACCCCCCCTCCCCCCCCCAAATAAAACCTTGTTGGCATGAAACAGACGGACATGTTTTTTTTTTTATTTGTGACTTTGTGAGATGGGAAGAAAAAGCTGTTGAACACCTAATGAGCTTCTATGTGACCCTGAATTTTGCTCATGTCAAAAACTGAGGTCAAACTGTCATGTGTGAAGTTGTGCTGTGAGGCAGTTTTCCAAAGCTCAACACAAAGGAATCACGAATAAAGCAGAGTAACACAGTCATATGATGTTCTAGGAAGTTTTTGCCAGCAACTCATTTTGAACTGTGGGTAGTCTGCGCTGGACACTCAGGCCCACTGCATCACTACGGTTATCATCAGTCATCTCGGTGGTACTTGGAGAGCCAGGTACTTTCTGAGGAGGAACTTTGTGTTAAAAGTTGGAGAATCACTGCTCTCAGCGAGAACGCTCCGCACATGCGCAGTCTGGGTTGTTTTCCTTTTTTCTCCCAAGCGTCACTTCCTGGTTCGTGTCTGGCTGTAAATGAGGGGAAGCGCAAATTACAGGTGAACCGACCGGGGAGCTGCAGTCTCTGGCGTCGTTACCGGCCTCACGTCGGCGATTCGGACCGCTCGCCAACACACACGTCTTGGGGTTTGGGAACAAAGATGTCCCCCGCCGCCACCTTCCATGCTCAGCTGGCCTCCATCATGGAGGTGCTGGCCAACACGGCCGTAGCGGAGATCTGCGAGCTGGTGGACAGCGGCTACGCGGTGCTGCAGATGGAGATCTCCCGGAGCCGCAAAGAGAACGAGGTGCTGCGGAGGAAAGTGCGGCTCATGGAGCTGCGGGCCTCCCGCGCCTCAGCCCTGCGAGCCGCGGCCACCGCCGGCGGCTCCGCGCTGCTTCACGCCGGCGGTCGGACGCGCGTGCAGCTGATCGTGCAGGGCACCGAGCCGCGGAGGAACGGGACACCGACAGGTAACACATGGACGAGCACAACGGCAGGCTGCATCACGGCTTTCGGTGACGATGATGCCACGGCAGCCGAGGGACCTCTGCTTGCATCAGTGGGCCGTCAACCTGGGGTCTGAGGGTGTCTGTGGTGGGGGTGCCAGAGGTGGCTGTGAGGGGCTGTAGAAAGCCTCAGCAGACCACCACCTGAATGCAGACCCATAATAAAAGGTTTCTATGTCAATGGCTTGTAACTTGTAAGGCCGGCGAGTTGATGTGCTGATGAGTGTTTGGCCTCACTGATGCTGATGAATCAGTTTCTGCCCCTCTTCATGCAGGTCAGCTCACGCTGTCCCGACTGTCCAGCCAGGAGCCAGCACGGCGCAAAGACCCCAGTCCACCGGCAGCCCGGCCGTCCGAAGCGACACCGGAGAGCGTGAGTTGAGGAGAAAGATGTGGTGAAGAGGCATGTGTCCATCATTGAAAGAAGTTCTCTTGTTTCCAGCCTGTTGAAGTTGAGGCGACGGCCGTCATTAAAGTGGAGGATGATGATGACGAAGACGAGTCCTGGTCACAACCTGAAGCGAACAGTGTGTCTTGTTTTTGTTTATATATCTTGGCTCTTTTTTTTTTTTTGTCAGTCTGTCTTCTGACTCTGTCTTTTTGTTTCTCCAGAGGTTTACCGCCCGGTTACTCATGGTCAGCCGGCTGACACAGACGTTTTGTCCCCGCTGGTCAAACAGGAGGTGGAGGACGACAGCAGCGCTGCCTCCCAGTCGTGGATGAGCGGAGAAGTCAGCTCCACCTCCATGTCCAATCAAAAGACGGTGACCGCCGGGCAGAGGTCCGAACCCGGCAGTTATGACTGCGTGATGTTTGAGGCCCCGCTTCAGCAGAGCTCCCATGTGTCCCAGAATGCTCTGGGTGCAGACCCCGGTTGCTCCTCCGGCATGAGCAACTTGGACAGCAGCGGCAGCTTTCCTTTCAACATCAGCGATGCCAGCCTGCAGCCTGTCGGCTTCCAGAGCAGCCAGCAGAGAGCGCCCCTGCCTGCTGAGGAGCAGCAGCTTCCTGGCAGGAAAGGGTTGGCAGCGAGGGGCGCCTCCGCCAGGAGGGACGGGCCGGGACAGCACGATGGCGCCGGCAGGGACGACCCGGGGGGGAGGTCGTTCGTGTGCAACTACTGTGGGAAAACACTGGCCTGCTTCAAGAACCTGAAGACCCACATGAGGGTCCACACGGGCGAGAAGCCTTTCGTTTGCGCGCTCTGCGGCAAACGCTTCTCAGACTCCAGCAACCTCAAACGCCACCAGAGCGTCCACACCGGCGAGAAGCGCTACGGCTGCGTCCACTGTGGCAAGCGCTTCGCTCAGTCGGGGTCTCTGAAGGTGCACATGACCGTCCACACAGACTGCAAACAGTTCAGGTGCTCCTTCTGTGGCAAGACGTTCATTTCCAGCAGCCACCTGCGCCGGCACGTTCTGATCCACGCAGACGAGAAGCGACTCGGAGACTCGTTGCCGTGAGCGAAGCTGGAAGGTTTCCTCTCGAACTGAACATCTGAGCGATCCTCCGATAGGACGGGTTCAGACTGAAACGACGGTCCCTGTGTGCGGTCCAGTTTCTGCAGTGGTTTGTGGGATTGTGACGAGTTTCACGTTCCTTTAATTAGAATTTAAATGCCCGCTTGAATACCATCATTCAGTCACTTCAAACGCCATTTAAGTTCAGTGGTGAAACACTGAAATGGATCAAAAAGATCCAAAAGTACTTTGGAAAAGTCCCTTCTTAAAGTCGGGACTATCTGTCTGAGGAGAAGCTTGTAAAAAGTCAGCGTTCAACCTTTGCCATCGTTTCATTACAGTTGAAGGCAATTGAAAGCTGATATCACAGAATTGTGCTTATCAGCACATGATCATAAAATTACAGGTGCACTGGCTTCTATCATTTTTTTTTTACTTTCAGAGTAAAAGCCTCTAAGAGTGCCCTGTAACGAAGGTCGGTCGTCTTCCCCATGGAATGAAAGCGAGGTTTGTTTTGAAACCACAAAACATCCAGGAATGAATTTACTGCTTTGAGTTGTTTCCTTTTTGTAGAAGTAGGACGCTACTTCTAACTTGGCCTTTATAAATGTATTTACAGGTTCTGCAACCTGAACCCTTCAGCTCCACAGAAAGAGCATGAAACTACTATGTTCTTTGACCATAAGTTTGTCATAGAACCTTGGTTCCCCGAGTTCTGCTCCCCAAAAGCTTCTGCCAAGATGATAATGTTTTCTTCCCTTTTTCCCATTTTGTCTCTTTGTTTTTGGGATAACTCAGAAACTTCAATCCAACTCCAGTCTGAACCTATGGTCTGCATGATGTCATTTGAGCAGAAGTGAAAAAAACAAGCTTTCTACATTCTGTTTTTTTTTTAAAAAGGTATTTACTTTATATTCTTGGGTTTTATAATAAAAAGCTTTTTCCAGTGGTCCGGTTGTTGTTTTCTACAGCCTCTCCAATCAAGACTTGTGGCTCGTCACACTCCCACAAACAAACACAAGCTCTAGTTTGTAGGAAGTGTTTTAAAATTGTTTTCAGTTTGTGAATTCCATTGTGAGAACCTCAGAGCTGATGTCGTGCCTCTTTTTTATCATTAGGACATCCGAAGGTCGCCCCCCCTCCCAACATAGAAGCTAGGAGTGTTTTTAAAGATCTGATGGTTTCATGTTGTAACGCAATTCCTCAAATAAACTCTGGCAAACGAAACCTCACAACTTTGCAGTTTTTGGTCACAAGCTCCACGTCTAATTCAGCACAGCAACCTTTAGAAATATTCAAAGTGTACGTAATTACAAAACAGTTGACAAGTACAAATTGGACATGAAAAACTACTGAGATTCAATGTTGAACTCTCCAGGACTAAATTTTCAATGCAACATATTTCTCAGTGTCCTTGTTTGTTTCTGCAGTTTTGCTTCCAGGACAACAGTCTGTGTCTTTCAGCGTAACCCCCGTTTTGTTCAGTACTTTCAATGCTGCTCTCGCAACAGAAGCAACGTCTCCGTATTACAACCACAGCGAAGCAGTTCCACTCACCTCTGAAGCTGGAGCTCGGCTGTCTCCAGGTGAGCTGACGAGTCTAGCAGGTGAGTTCACTCAACACCTGCCGACTGCTTCCTCTCATCAGCTGGGATGGATTGGCTATTTATTTATTGATTGAAATTTATCTAAAACAAAAAAACAACAAACAGCAACTGAAGAGGAACTTTGGGGGAGGAAAAGGGGAGCATCACAGATATGGAATAAAAATAATAAATACATTTATTTAAAGTTCTGGAGGTTTTTGGACCAATAGATGTGACAAACTAGTTTCTCTACCAAACAACTGAGCAGAGAGTTCTCCATTGATATATTTAGCATGATTTTGAAAACTAAGATTTCACACAAATTCTGTTTAAAAATATTTACTAAATTGTAGAATTTCTTTTGACATCAAAAGAGAGAAAAACGACAGAGCCACGGAGTTTTGTCTTTATAACAATGCTTCTTTTAATAGCAGCCATTCAAATTCAATGCAACATTTTCACCAGAGCTGGAAGGTTTTTGTCTACAGGTAAAAAAAAAACTGTCAAGATTAAATCTTAAACGCAGCGCTGACATCCGTCTTCAGAAGACCAATTACCCCGAGCCCGCTCTCTGATCTGCTGTCTGTTCATTTGGAACCGTTCCCCGACAGAAACGCAGTGATCAACGCTGCAGGAAACTGAAAGGACGAGTGATCCTTTCAGCTGTCATTCACAGCAACACATTTTCCCCTTTGATGACCTGAGGCCGCCCATCTTTTTAACGCCCCAGTTCGCGTTTGGTTTAAGTTTTATTCTTACAGTGCTCACAGATATTCAAAAATGTTTATGATAAAAAAAATTATAAGTGCTGTCACAATGCTGGCAATGCAGTCAGAATATACAACATAATATACAACATTTGTAAATTTGTGTTCAGTAGCTGCTCAACACGACATGAATAAAAAGAAGAGATTTGAACATTAATATCTCATGTTTGAAGCTGCTTTCATTAATGTCTGCCCATGGGGGGGGCATCACGTGACACATCGGACTAACAGTAACAAACGTCATTCGCTGGAGCTGCGTTCGTGTTATCACTTTCTATTTGGTCTCCAGTTATTGACGCCAAACAAGGAGGTCCAGGAGGCTGAAAAGCTACACACAATTCACATTACACTGTATTTCCTTTGTTTCACTACTGATATACACTTTTTTTTTTACACATTTCAATACATAAACTAGAACACTGGTATTAAAAAAAAAAGTGGAATATATGTTTATGTCCACTGGCAATTGCATGTGACATCACTTCCTGAATTGCTGTGTAGAAACACATGTGGCACTTTGAAGTAAATCACAACAGCTGTGGTGGGATCGGACCTTTATAGGTTTGGTCGCACCAAAACTGTGACATTTCAAAATCAGCTTTTCAAAGTGAAATTTCATGTACAGTATAAAAACTCAGTGAACTGATTAATCATAGCAGATTGTTTTTCTATAGACAGAGATAAACCTGATGGTAGCTTATTAACTAAGAGTCACCGCTTTAGACTGTTAGCGATGTACAAAGTTCACGTTTACAACTTGATTGACAAAGTATTGCTGCATTTGTGGTACCAAACTGATGTTTGCCAATATTCTTTAAAGTTGAAAATATTCATTCAAAGAATATAATCGGTGCCTTATTTCCAGCTGTAATTACAACTTGGACGGTTTTTACACGACAGTAATTCCCATGTAACCTAAACGCATCACAGTTACCACACCTGAGGACAATTTGTTGATCGTGAGGCATTCAAGTGACATTTCTCAGCTCCTCTGGTGAACACACACAAACTTTGCCACACAAAAACAAAAGAGCTTCACACAGGAAGAGTCGAGATGTGCTGCTGCCGAAATGCTGACTCAGCTCGTCTCTTCCTTCTTCACTCTTGGCATATTTTGAGGCCCAAACATGATCGACTCATTAAAAAAAAGCTTTATAAGATTAAAGCCTCATAAAGATGTACAGTACTTGTTTTATCTTGATCCTTTTGAACCACACTTCTTTTCCTGATGAAAGCTTCTTACACACCTTCACGCAATGTGATGAAGTCTGTTACTTTCCATCACCCTTGACAGCAACTGTCTCCATAACCACTGGAGCAGCTTTTCAGGCTTTCCCTCTATAACGTCCCTGTATTCATTATTATTTTGTTATCGTCGAGCTTCTGCGCTGCTGGCTGATATAAAGGCACTTACTACTGAAGAGTTTTACCACAAAATGCAGAATATCACACAAGACTTCTCACTCATAAAGCAACGTGTCTCACAGTGAAAACAATGGCTTGATGATTATTGTGAGAAGACTTCAGCGGGACCGATCAGGAGATCCGGATCGGGTGCAGCTTTGTCTCTGAAATAAGTCTGTGCTCACTTTTATTTTGGAACAAAACTCTTCATCTGGTTTCTTCAGGAAAGAAATGGCACTTTTGTTCCCTGCGGTTACAAATGCATGGAGGGTTTTGTGCAGCTGGTTTCTCTCAGAAAACGTCACAGCTTGTATTTGATCTGATAGAAGTGAGGCTCTCTGTTTTTCTTGTATTTTAAAACCTGAATCAGTTTTGCAGACATGAAAAAGTCTGACATTTGGTCACTTTGGACAGCCCAAAAAAGCCAAGTGTAGAGATACACTTTAAATATGAACAAAAGATACATTTTATAGCCGATATATGTCATTCATCTTGATAGCTGCTAAACTACAGTAATGTGTGTCGCTGTGTTTCTGAGCTTCCTTTGACATTTCAACAATGCATTGCTTGTGAGCTGGAGGAGTTCAAACAGGATGTTTTGAGGTTCCAACGTTAACATAAATAAGTCAGATTAGTCAATACAATCAGACTTTTCCCCATTTCAGCAACTGACTGTGCAGTAATTTGGATCTAAATCCTGTTCTCCCCTGGAACAAGCTCTGCTGTGAAATGTTTTCCAGAGTTCAGAATGACATTTCATTAGGTGCAACTAACATGCAAACAGTAAATGCAATAATACCGACAAAAGCATTTCTACTGAGTCCCATCCCGCCTTTTTCTTCAGTTTGTTCCAGTCTCAAAAACACAGAAACTGCCGTTCCATTTGTTTCTTCTCTTCACTCGTTTCTCGAGGTGATGTCCTGGAAAATAAAACAAGAGGTTGACCTGTTTAGTTCCCAAGTGGATATTAGGATGGAGGTTATTGAATTCAGGCATTTTGATCACACAAAGTTCCAAAACCTCAGCTCTCATGTGTGTAAATTGTGAAAAGTCCAATGTGAGGAGTGCCAAACTGTCCTGTTTTCCAGGAAAAAAACCCCAATAAATCAGGACAGTGCTGTGAAACGGGGACTCACCTCCGTCTTCGCTCGCCTCCACTCGCCCATTGGGCCCGACTTTGTCAGCACTGAAAAACACCCAAACAATGTTTAACTGCACAACTCCATTATTAGTTGAACGCGTTGAATATCTGTGACGTTGGACTCTGTTGCTTTGACATCATGAAGAAAAAAAACCCAGAACAATAAAGGTATTTTCTTTTGAACGATTTGTATCATGACGTGACCAGACTCACCCATGAACGTTGTGATCATCATGAACGCAGTCAATGCTACAGCGGCGCTCCACCACAAGCAGCTGCAGGGAAGAAAAGAAAGAAAGAAAGAAAGGTTTGTCACAATACTGCTGTTGCCTTCCTGATAAACCCACAAAAAATAAGGTTTTACCGTGAGTATAGAGCAGTGAGGATGAAGATGGTGAACAGGAGAAGGAGCAGGCCCTTCACCGTTAACCCTGAAATGAAAAGAAACAAGTGTGACACTCGGGAACAGTCGCACAACAGGACAACATCCGTTATTGTTGCGTTGCTATTGTGTTTCTGCTGGTCAGACTGAACACCTGCAACAATGTTCAAACTATAATTACAGAATGAAAAAACACAACACAGTAAAAACTGTATCTACTGGTCACTGATTTTTTTTTCTGTAACTGCATTCGATTGCAACTCAATTTCTTACCTGTGTGTTCTGGTGTTGCCTGACAGCAGCAGGTGTTGGTGTAGAAAGGTGACGGAGGCGGGACTTCAGAGAGGCCCGCCAGCGACTGGGTGAACCTCTCTTTGGATTCACAGATCTCAGAGCAAATCTCCTCCTGGAAAAGCAGCTTCTGTGGTGGGGACACTTTATCAGGTGGAGGCGGGATCTCAGTCGGGTCTGAGGGGAGAACAACAAAACTCTTATATTGACACGAATCAAACCTACAAGACCACTGATGTTGCTCTTTTCTGTCTAGAGACAAGTTTAAGCCGTGACCGACCGTATGTGAAGCTGCGGCTGTCGTCCAGCTCGGTGCTGTTCAGCCTCGTCCACGACGGTTCCTCTTGTGGGGCCAGGCTTTCCTGACTGGCCCCAGTCCAGTCGAGATCTCTGCTCTGGTCCAGGTCTTGTTTCTGGTCGTGGCTCTGGCTCCAAGCCGTCCCAAACACGCCTCGGAACACTTTCTCGTCCAGCCACGACTGGCAGCTCTCGGTCACGTCGCTCAGCAGGCTGACCAGAGAGCTGCGAGGGCGCCGTTTGCGTCGGAAAACCCTGCAGACGGAAAGAAGATCACAAGGTTTTGCTCTCCCTTTTTTTTTAAAAGAATAAATTTAAGAGCAAAAACTTTTTAACATTGAATAATCCTACAGTGCAAATCGTCAGAACCAAAATTAAATAGTTTTTTTCCTCAAAAATATCACACGTGATGATTTTTGAAAGTTTAGGACATGAAATTAAATGAGGTAAATAATTGTTTCTTTTTTCTGGAGGGTGGTGTTTTCACTCAGCAAGTCTCAGTTGATTACAAAACCCCCCAAAACACACTGACAGACACTGATAAGGAACAAAAGAACCAGTGCAAAAAAAAATGCAAAAAAAATATCTAAAAACTTTTTTAAAATCACAAACAAATGCAACATATTATGCACAATGTGTGACAGAATGACAAAAGTTCTGAGAAAAACAATCTTAAATGACACTTTTTAAAAAAAATAATGGAGTGTTTCAACTTGTGAATTTGCTGTAAAACCTGAGTTATGTAACAGCACCAAAATCTCCATCTGTTGACGGAACAGTGCTCAATAGCATGAGGTTCACCTAGCAACCGGGACTGATGACATCACACCGTGGTCCCGGAGGGCCAATGATGCCAGATGTGAAGAATTTACAGCCTTCAAACTTGACGCACATCTGTTGAACGTCTCGCTCTGACCGGCTGCTAAGAATGATCTCAGAAAGGCTGCAGAGAAGTGTGTGTGTGTGTGTGTGTGTGTGTGTAACTCTCTCTCCAACACACTAAACAGCTAAAATCTTTAGAATTAATCTGGAATTGAAGGAGTCAGTTTGTTATCAGTGCCGCTGCGCTGCTCTCACCTGACCAGGTTCTCCTTGTAGGAGACGTTGGTTCTGCAGGGAGACAGCGACACGTTGCCGTCTCCATCCCAGGAGAAGCTGTCCTCGGTCACGCTGTAGTACCCGTTGGTGAGAAGGCGAGGGGAGCGGCGGTAGCTGCAGGGGTCGCCGCCGTCAGCCGAGGAGTAACAGACATAGGAGGAGTCCGGGGAGAGGAGAGACACGTCGAGGCTGAAGGGGAAACATACATACATGGTCAGTCTTTGGACGTTTCAATTTCACCTTTCATTTCGTCCTGCGCTTGATGAGTCCCTCACCTCTGACCCTGACTGGACCTCAGCCTTCGCTTCATGGGTGAGCCTGAGGAACAGAGGAGAGAGAAATAACCAGCCAGCCCCGAAGCAGCTTTCTAAATGAGGAGGGCTCTTATCAGCGTGAGGAACCAGAGCGCCTTCCTGAGGCCGGACTGGGAGCCGCTCGAGTGGATGTTGTCAGAGGTGACGTGCTGAAGATAAACAGTGAGCAGGAATGTGACAGACAGAGAGACGCTTTCAGGAGGGGACAAAGACACGAGTCACAGTGTGCAGTTAAGTCAACACGAAGCGCTTCAGAGTTTTTCTTTTTTTTCTTTGGTAGCAAACTGAGATGAGACAATTTCAGAGGTTGCAAAAGTGATACCGCTGCATTCCAGTGTACCCAGAACTGGGAAAAGGGAGATATTTTTATAAGCTTATGGTTCAAACTACTTCATTTTAACATTTCATACAGCTCATGGAACCATAAACTGTGGAAAGAGTGTTTTTTGTCCAGCGCTGAGTTTTCCATACTGTAAAAAAGATACAGCCTTTCTGTACCCATTTTTATATATTTCCATTGACCGCCTGGAGAGATGTTTTTACAAGATAGTGACTTCATTCTGAATTATGAAGTCCAAGTTTTGAGGAAACGGGATCGCAGCATAATGCTGCTGTTGTTTGGCAGCTCCAGATGTTGAGTTGCTGGATGGGCGACAATGTGGGACCCGGTGTGTCTCTGTCTTCCTGCTTCCTGCCCACAGAGACACTTTGTGACCTCTGTGTGAGATTTTGCATAACTTTGTGAGCGACAAGCCTGCCGAGCCCAGGCGGCTCGATTGCGCAAGTGCTCGCTGTTAACGCTCCCCGAGCCGCTCTCATAAAGCCGCTCTGTAGACTTTTCATCAAAGTATGAAACAAGACTCTAAAAACAGTGATGCTTCGTTCCACTGATGCACTGAAGTGAGCTTGCCAGCTCGTCTCAATCCGTCTGGTTTTGAAAATACAGCATCAACTCTCAAAACAAGAATTGCTGCCCGAAATCCCATCGCTATAACAGAAAATGAGAAGTGCAGAGCTCAAGACAGTGTGGGAACTGTCTTTGTTTTTAGTCATTTTTGTTGTTTTCTCTAATTAAAGCTCCTCCTTTCGTGCACTTCAATAGAGGTTCAAGGTGTGTGTATGTTTCCTGTGGTTTCTAAATGTGCTGCTGGAGTGACGTACTTGTGACAGCTCCTGAGAAGA
Organism: Malacoctenus tetranemus; assembly: GCA_032274765.1. Taxonomy (NCBI): domain Eukaryota; kingdom Metazoa; phylum Chordata; class Actinopteri; order Blenniiformes; family Labrisomidae; genus Malacoctenus; species Malacoctenus tetranemus. The sequence goes on from JAUESF010000041.1 coordinate 16,697,093, forward strand.
ACAGAGCCATGTTTGTCTGACGACTCCCGACTGTTGATCTGTGAAAAAAATCAGAGGAAACGCGATATCTGGCAGTGAGATCCACGAAGGTCACACACAATGAAACTGGGCACCTAAAAGCCTTTCTGTTTGCAGCTCTGTGTGTTCTCGCAGAGATGTTCCCTTCCAAAATAAAAGCGCCGAGCCTTTTTTAGGGTTCTATTCCCAGCAGCAGATTAGTACACATTTGGAGCTGTAGTGCGGATCTGGTGCAGCGAGACAATGTGTGTGGGACGACACAAACTATGTGTGCATTCATGGTCATCGAGGGACATGATGTCCTGCCCAACACTGAGACCAACTGATCTGTTTGTAGCGATTATTGGACAAAAAAAGGACTTTTTCCCCCACACAAGCTGATCATAAAACACATTTATGGCTGTTTTTGTTGTGACATATATGTTAGATGAAAGAAAAAAAATGTCAGCATGTTCAGAGACTCAAGAATCAGAATAAAACAAAAAAATCTGCCACATGGTCTGATCTGCTCTTCAGAGTCAGATTAAAACTCAGTTAGTCCAGTTAATCCCCACAAACCTGACCGGAGGCACTACATCTCCAGTCTGAGCGTTAATGGGATTAACTGGAGTCTGCAGGTTAATATAAACCTAATCCAAACTGAGTTCACAACTAAACTTGCATGGGATATTTACAAAGTCACACAGATTAGCACAGATGTTGTGTTTTTGTTTTCAAAACTTACCTTTAAACTTGTGGAGGTGTGCTTTACTGGTTTGCCTCCCTCCGTGGTTCTCTCACATCCTGCGAGGACGAAGCCTGAGAACAAACTATAGAAAAAAAAGAAAAGGCAGAAGAAAAACAGAGGGGCTGTGACTCCCGGCTCATGTTTCCTGTTAACTCTTTGTCTGCTGAGCGCTCTGACAAAACGCTCAGGCTGCACCCAGTGAAATAAACCTTTAGCGCATCTATTTGCAGTGCTGCTGGAATGATGTAAAACCATTAAACTACATTTATTAGAGGTCCAAGTGAAGCAGTTTACTGTTGTGCTCATCAGTGGACTGATTTCTCTGATATTTGTGTCATAATGGCCGACAGCAGCTTCGACTGGAGCAAAGAAAACATCATTTATATTTCAATGACATCTGTCAGTGTTTTGATATTTTAACTGTCTTATAGTCTGCTGCACCTCTACATTAAGATATTTTCTTGTAAACAGAGAACAAGATTGGGATGAGCAAGGAGCTTTGTGGAATACCACAGCCCCCCCCCCCCTCAGGAACACCACCAACCAAACACATACAATGTGAAAAACATGCACTGGGTCAGTAATGAATGCTGGAGGGCAAAGAACACGGGAGCTCTATGTTACAGTTGAATGTGTGTGTGTGTGTGTGTGTGTGTGTGTGTGTGTGTGTGTGTGTGCGTGTGCGTGTGCGTGTGGGTGGGGCGGGGGGACGACTGAGAATTTGCTTTCACATTCACGTGCTCCTCGTTATTTCCAGCATCACCGGGGTTTTCAAGCTGTCCCGCCTGTTTTGCTCAACACAGCAGTGGAGCAGCATATCGGGGCTGAATTCTGGGATGACTCTTTCACATTTTTGAGGGAAACAATAGGAAATGACAAAGAAGGATGGAAAAGCTGTCCTCCTTTCACCCTACACAAAATTCCCTCCAAATGAGTCTGTATTGTTCGCAGCTCAAAAACACAAGAGCACAATTGGAGCACAGAAAATAATTACTCCTCTCCAACCACAATTCCAGAGGAACTCTAACAGAATACACTGAGATTATAACTCACTGGGTTTCTTTAAAAACGGTCCACTAGCTGACCCGTCTGATAACCCTCACAGTAACACTCAGCCTCACATCTCATCCAGTGCTTTTGCACAACGATACAATCTCTCCCTCCCCCTCCCCATCCTGTGGCAAAATTGGACCCTTCCCATCCCGTGTTTCCCATCATGCCTTGCAGCATCAGCCTGGTTTCTGCTGGAGCTGCTGATGTTGGAGGAAAACTCGTCACAGGAAACACCAAGATGGACCAAACCATTTCACCATCATCATCCTCATCTTCATCAGTCTGCCAAGATCCTCTCACACCTCTGTCCTTTAATTAACGACCGGTTCTTTAAAAGCACACTTTAAATTGATCTCATTCTCATTTCAATTGCTTTTTTTTTTTTTAAAAACAATTTGACTCCTTAGTCTCCCACATCATTACTGTATGTTAACCCTACAGTACTGTACAACTACTCCTCTCATATTATAATTTCATGGTTAAATATATTTGCCATTTTCTGGGAGGGTTTCAGTGAGATGTATTTTCAGGTTGTTTTTTTAATCTTCGTAAACATTTTCGTTGCACGACTGCATCACGATGTGCGTGCAGTCGCTTCGTGTTATTTACAGCTGTCTTCCTACAGTTTTTCCAGGACCAACCGACTGGAATGTCCCTCGGCCTTGTTTTATTGAATGCGAACACGAACAATGAAACACCGACAGAACTTGCGTTGTTTGAGTCGTAAAACAATTAAATATATAAAAGGAGGAAGTGCACATTTTTCCAGACCAAAACTGTGAAGGTAAACCGCTGCACGACATCCAATACGTCAGTCTAATACAAAAGCTTGACCGAAACGTCCAGAACGAAAGTTTACAAATCACCAGTTTTACCAATGTTTCTGACCTCATCAGGCTTAACGGTAGAAACTAACGGTCAGACAAAGAAGACACAGAAGTGGACCCATCTGTACTCACCGGTGGTTTTCTGCTTTCTGTCCAAGGTGGAATAAAATAAGAGGAAAAGAAGCGTTTTTGTGTGGCTGGCAAACGTTTCGTTGTTATTTTTTTCTCGTTTTTTCCCGTTTCTTTCTTCTTTTGCTTTGGTCTGTCGAGGCGTAAAAGACGGCGGCAGCTTGCAGCCCGGAGCTCCGCGGCAGCTGTCACGGAGCAGCACCGCCCCTGTCAAAGTAAAACACACACAACGCGCTGCGGTCGCGGGTTTCAAAGTAAAAGCATCGAAAATCTGAAGTTTTAAATTACACATGGTGTTTTAAAGTATAAAACACTTGAACATACAGGTATTGTATTGAATCAGGTGTGTTCACACAGATTTCAGCAAAAATACGTGCAAGTTTGGGAAATGCTTTAAATCACATGAATTAAAAGTTAAAATAAATGTGGAAGTGAAACAATGTGTACAATGGTCACAAATATCTGTAACAAAATACAGCAACAAAGAGTCGGAGGTTTCCAAAAGGGAAAGAAACAAAACGTGGTTTAAGACGTAGTCCTTCATTTTAAAATGTATTGACCCCAAACTAGTGCTTCTTTAAGTGTGGGGCGCCCCCCACTGGTGGGAGATGGACACATGAGAGGTGGGGAGCGACCACACAGTCTAAGGAAGTGAACAGGAGAGGAGATATTAAATTTAATGCGCCGTCGCTTGGGCGATGACGGTGGGTGAGGCTCCCCCCCTTTTCTTTTTCAAATTGTGAATGACCAAACAAGTCTAAGAATCACTGGTCTGACGATTGAATAGACAGTGAAAAGATCTTTACTCCTCTCGGCACTCCTCCTCCTCCTCCTCCTCCTCCTCCTCCTCCTCCTTCTTCTTCCTGGTCTAAACTCTGCAGCTCCACCCAGTTTTCTGTGCCCTCCTCTCCAGACCTGCAGGCTGAAGGAGGAGGAACCAACATGTGGGAGGGTCAAAGCTGCCGGCTTCAACTGGCTGCAGGAAACACGTGATGTGTCCATCAGCCACAAACTGCTGTCAGTTGTAGGAAAGTGAAACTTACGGAGTCAGAGGCACCGAGAGGAGAAATGGCGCAGAAAGGAGTTCAGCTGGACCGAGAGACCTTCTCTTGTTCCATCTGTCTGGATCTGCTGAAGGATCCGGTGACGATTCCCTGTGGACACAGCTACTGTATGTCCTGTATTCAAAGCTGCTGGGGGGGACAGGCCCAGGACAAAGTGGACAGCTGTCCTCAGTGCAGGCAGACGTTCCCAGTGAGGCCTGTCCTGGTGAAAAGCAGCATGTTAGCAGCGCTGGTGGAGGAGCTGAAGAAGACTGGACTCCAAGCTGCTCCTGCTGATCACTGCTATGCTGGACCTGAAGACGTGGCCTGTGACGTCTGTGACGGAAGGAAACTGAGAGCCTCCAAGTCCTGTTTGGTTTGTCTGGCTTCTTATTGTGACCAACACCTTCAGCCTCACTACAATGCAGCTCCACTGAAGAAACACAAGCTGGTGGATCCCTGCAACAGTCTGCAGGAGAACATGTGCTCTCGTCATGATGAGGTGATGAAGCTGTTCTGTCGCACTGACCAGCAGAGCGTCTGTTATCTCTGCTCTGTGGACCAACACAAAGGCCACGACACATTGTCAGCGGCAGCAGAGAGGACGGAGAGGCAGGAAGAGCTCCAGGGGAGACGAGAGCAAATCCAGCAGAGGATCCAG
>JAUESF010000041.1:16702556-16732612 GCA_032274765.1 Malacoctenus tetranemus
AATAACATATGTACAGATATAAAAAAAAGCCTGCAGTGCTGTTTGATCCAGGCGACATTCTGTTGAAATACAAGTTCAATTCAGCTTCACAACTGTCAGTATTGGCCCACATAAAGTCATTGAGAAATCTTGTTGTGTCAACTCAATGTTCAAAAACTGATTACTAATCAGCGGGTACATAAATTGCTGTTTGAAACTGCAGCGGCAAGATGCAAAGAGTGAGTGCTGCTTTACCTCCATCGGACATGCTGCTGCCCTTCTCCTCGATCTCTTGCTTCACCTTCTCCAACTCCTCGCTGATCTGAAACACCACCCGGTTTATTAATGACGATCACACGGACAAAGTATGGAAACAATCAGAACGATGACACTCAGAGGATTTTTGTCACACATGGCTTGAACTTCATTTGATGACATTTTTCCAAATCTTAACCCGGTGTCATTCACCAGGGCCACCACACAGTTTCATGACAATGTGTATTGAATCATGACTTTGTCAAACAGTTGGTTGTACAGAAGCTTAGATAAAGGACTTTGTACCTTTCATCTCCTCTTAATCAAATAGCTTGAGAGCTTGAAGATCATTTGTGCTACCTAAAGGTTGTTCAATCTTTATTTTTTTTGAAAAAACTGAGTTTAGTCTTTTTTCCTGTTGTGGAAAAAAAATTCTCAGTGTTGGGAGAACAGTCTGCGCCTTAGTGAATGCAGTGACAAGTTTTTCCACTGGGTGGCGTCTGATGAACTAAATGAAAGCCTGCCTTTGGTAAAAAAAAAACAAAAAAACAAAAAAAAACGCTGACTGTCCAGGGCAGACAGAAGGCGCTGGACGTTTTTACTTGTTGGCAAAAAACAGATGAAACAGTAAAAACTGATGAGCTGATGAGCCGTCTACTGCTCATACTCTGTCAATAGCTTTATGGCTACTTATAAAACACTATACCTTGGAAATAGATTGGCATTAATATTATCATTTGTTCTTTTGACTCAAAAGTTTTTTTCACTTCTTGCTCTTACAAGTAGGGAGAGGTGCACAATATCAGTTATATGTTTTTCTGGAGTACGTTATGGTGGTACTTCCACTGACCTCAGCCAGGACCCTGGTTTTCTCAGCCACTCTTCCACTGGCCTGCTGGTAGCGCTCCTTCACCTGTTGCACAGTAGAAACTCGTCACATTCCAGCCAAAGCCCTTCACATGAAACTGATAAGTTCATCAAACAATCTGACTGTCCTGCAGGAATAAAAATTAGTTTGAATCAATGTAAAAGAAATGACATGTTATGAAAGCAGTGCTGCCAAACAAAAAGTTCGACTTGCAGGTGCTGAGTCGGCGCGTTCAATCACGTGCGGCGTTTACCTCGCTGAGTTTGGCCTGAGCGCTGCGGTACTCCTGGATCAGAGGCTCCAGCTGGTTGTTGATGTACTTCTCTCTGCTGCTCACTTTCTCCATCGTCTTCCCGATGTCCTCCTGCAGCTTGTCCAGGTGGCCCTGCAGGCAGAGAGGACAGACGGCAGATGTTACACATCACATTGGCAGCAATTTTCAGAGGTTTTCAACTGCAGGCGTGTTTCCACCGATTCTCTCAGCACTGCAGAGGAACTGGGAAACAGGAAGAGACGTTAAAGAAAACTAACTGCAGCAACAATGAAGCAGGTCAGCGAACCCACCTTGGCGTCCTTGAGCGAGGTCTTGATCCCGTCCCTGTGTTGGTGCATCTGGTCCACGTGGATCCTCCAGTCCTGCAGAACGACACGCAAGCAGGACGTCAGAGTCAGAAGCAACTGACACAAAAACTGCGACAGAACAACGGAGAGCATGATGAGCAACCAAAGATCACCCTGAAGAGTCACTTATACACAAACCTAACTCACATTTTGCACTCAGTTTCACAATATTTATTGGCACCAGCTTCAGTCTCAGTGTCAATGCAGCCATCACAGAGCGCTCATGATTATTACCTTCATAACAAAAACAGTAGTTGTGGTAACAGCAGGAGCAATAGAGAGAAGCACGATTTCATAAACAACATTTTACTGCCACACTCAGCTCAGATCAAATCACTTCGACACCTTCAAGGACCGCGGGAGATAAAATTAAAGTGCCTGCTGCTTTTTATCCTCAAAGAAGCAGCTTCCTCACCCTTCGGCACCCACAGGCACAAGTCCACTCAGGAAGTGAGTCCATTACCTTTCATCGAGTCGCCTCTTAAATTGAAATTGGCATTTTCTTTTAAATCCAATAAGCTCCCAGTGTGTCTAATGTTGATGTCGAGCACTAAGGCCATTGTGAATTCTATTCACCTTAGAAATTGCATCTGCAGCCAAGCAGCAGATTGCGTTTGAAGGTTGTCTGGTGTTTGACTCGCAGAAAAAGAATCTCTGTTTTGATCTGAAACAGCAGTAAATCTGACATCAGGTCAGTTCGGCTATTGAGTGTTGTTTGTGATTGTGATCGTTGTTGACTGAGAGTGTGTGTGTGTGTGTGGGGGGGGGGGGGGTCAGGTGTCAAGAATAGAAGTCACCATTCTCGCAAAGCTGTACAACTATGAAAATGTGCTATTTGACACAGATGGAGCAGCGAGTAAACGACTAACTACACAGAGACAAACAATTAAGCTAAATGATACAAAAATTAAATTGCACACGCTATGTCCCAGATTTTGTCAGGTCCTCCTTTAGGATATATGACCATCAATGTGTGAATGTGACAGTAAATGAATAATACGTCTAATGCAAATCTTTGAGTGTCATGAAAAGCGCTATAAAAATAAAATGCCCTTTGTTCTCCCTGAAGCCTGCCTGGATGTCAGCAGGCCTACCTTGTTGTCGGTCCTGATGGTGACTTTGAGCTGCGGTAGGACCCTCTCCACCTCCAGGTTCCACTCTTCAGCATCGACTGTCGCCATCAGGATCTCGTCTGGTTTGGAGGACGGCTCCACTTCCTGTTGAACGAAAAGGTGATGCGTGACAGGAGTCATTCACTAGTACGAATGCGGAACTTGAGAGGCCAGACGGAATATAAAAGACATAGGCCCGTTTTCCTGTGCTCTCACAGTATGGGTGGTGCGTAACTTCAGGGCTTCCAGGTCCAACACGTTCTCCTCTTCGTCATCAGCTTCCTCCTGAGTTCACACATAAACACAATAAATATGGGCCCACACCCAGAAGCCTTGAGGATCTTCTGCACTGAGGGTCGATAACGCGACAACTTTTTTGGCAAAGTTGAAGGGAATCAGACTTTTGAAGCACTTTGTCTTGGCAAAAAAATAAAGCTTTGTACAAGACATAAAATAAAGTTGTGGCACTTACAATCATCTCTTCCTCCACCTTGCTGAGTGTGAGTTCTGCATCATCCTCTAAGACAGACTCCTCCTCTGTGTTTTCTGTTGGGTATTTGGGCCTGAGGGAAAGAAAGAGGACGCTAGTCTCAGACACGTCCAACTCAAGCTTCTCAGCAACATGCTGACAGGGAAACTCAAAGATCAGACTAAAACTTGTTGGCACGGAGGTTAAAAAGTGACCTGGAAATCTAAAGAAAAAAAACCCTACATTTTTCACACTTTCAAGAGAGTTGGATGTTTTGCGGAGGAAATGCAGATGGAACTGGTCACCAAAATAAGAGATACTACAGTAGAAATGAGGGCTACCTTTTGAATTTGAAGCCGGTTCTTCTCAAGGCCTCATCAGCGAGTCGGTCCAGCACAATGCAGACGTGTTCGCCAGAGCCAGACTTCAGTTTGGAGGGTGGAAAGTCCACTTTCGTGCCCTGAATGACACAACCAAGATATCTGTCACATTTTCGCTGCTCCAATTTCTGAAAAACAGCAGCTGATGCTAAGCAGCCAGAGTCGAGTCCACTTTTGGCGGCTGTAGAAATACCAGCACACATTTGACTACCAGATTGCATATAGCAAATTCTTTCCCGTATGAAAAATACAAGCTCGATGACCGAATTAATGAGAGGAAAAATAAAACTGATCAAGAAGACAGGAAGTCCATTATTCTTTTGAGTACAAAGCAAAACATTTGATAACAATACCAGTGAGCCATTAACCCTCAGCCTGCTAAGGAGTGCGAGTGCAGTGAGATGGTGCGTCACCATGATGTTGCTGACCTACCAAAGCTCTGAGCTCTGCCAGGATGTTGGACACGGTGGCGTTGGGTTCATCGTACTCCTGAGGCTCGGTAAACGGCCTCCCTGACAAGTTGAGGAGCCACGCAGCGACGATGGTGAACATATAGAACTGCTCCCCCGTGTTGGATGGAAGATAAGGACTGGAGACAAAGTAATGCCTAAACACAAAGGAGGTCACAGACAGGGAGGATCAGCACTAATGACATAGCTGATGTGTCAACTCTTTATGAAAGGAGCCCTTCCATCAAACGTTTGCTCCAGATAAAGAAATGTGTTCCTCAAAGTGCTCTCATGCTTTCAGCACTAAAAGCAAAGAGTCTGTAATGTGTGTCTCTGACAGGTATATAAACAGTACAGGCTTCTTCTCCACCAGCAGCTCTGTGTTGGGGGGTGTTTTCTCACCTGGACAGAGCTTTCATGTTGTGTTTAGCCAGCACCTCCTCCTCATAGTTCAGGACCTTCAACTTTTCAAGCAGGCTCTCCATCACCACGAACACCTGGTAACCCGCCCCTGGACCGCGGTCGTCCTCATCCTGATGTCCTCTTCCACCTTCGTCTGCCATTGACTTCAATTCGCCCGCGCGAAAGCGAAAAGAATCAAACGTTAAAGCTGGTTCCTAGCTTGTTCCACGTACTAGCATGTGCAGCTAGCTCGGTTTGTTTGGCTTCCTTCTCGTTGTCTGGCAACCGGGACCGAGCGGCCGTTTTCCCGCTAAGTGGCCAGATGTAGCCGGGTGGACGCCACCACTCAAATGTAGAGTTCATCCGAATAATTTTCCCTCTTGTCATAACGGCTACGACAGACCCCCATAGTTGTGAAATAAACACACTTTAATCCTTGACAGGAAGTAGCGGAGCTCGACCGCACGCTCTGACTTTCAGAATAAAAGTTTCAAATGAAACTGAGGAATTGGAGTTGGACGGCGTTACTGCACTGAAACACGTAAACTAACGAGCCAAGCGCAGTTTTGAGGAACGATTGAGTCATTCTAAGTTACTGTAGACAACAAAACAAAAAAATTAGCAATTCCAAACAGGTATTTGACAACGGATAAAACGATACAAAATTTCGCCCAACGTGAATGGCGAACATTTCCCTCTGTGGACAGCAGGTGTCGGCGTGGAGCTGAAACACCCGTGGTAAGTATGAAAGCGAAGAATCAGCTCCCGGAAGCCTTTCTGGACTCTCTTCCCTCCAGAATACAGTTCGTCAGACTTTACCAGCGGCCGACTAAATACTGCCACCGTGGAAATATTCAGCGAGTTTGAACAAACTATCGTCCAGTCCGAGGAGCAGATGGATGGTCAGCGCAGACTGCTGGACATCACCTGGAAGGACCAAAACAAGCCCCAAAGAGCAGGTGGGTCAATGTGTGACGCTCTGAGTGAAGCAGGCCATGGATATGACTGATACAGGGGGGCCGAGGGGGTCTGTTGGTCAGTTTTACTGTAATCACATCAAACACTGTGTGTTTTCGACCCACCGGAGCCCCGCCAGCATCATGTCTTTAAGGGTGGAGCAGCTCTCGGACCAGGACAATGACTCCGGTTTTATCCAAGGGAAACCAGAGCCTCCAGAGATGAAAGAAGAACCAGGGCTGCACCAGATTAAAGAGGGACCAGAGCCTCCACACACCAGTCACCTTCAGGTGCGACCACGCACTCCAAAGATCATCCAGACCCAGTGGTGTTGCGAGGGTCTCTTGGGGCTCCAAGCAACAACCCCCCCCCTGTTGTCGTTGCTGTGGTGAAGTGCATTTTGGCCGCCCTAGGGGGCAGCCTTGGGGGCCCCCCTATTTGCCGGGGCTCCAAGCAACTGCCTGCCTTGCTTGTCTGCACGCTATGCCTCTGTCCAGACCCAGAAGGTTCAGGGCAGTGTGGAGCTCATTTTGGACCCTTTAGCAGATGGAAAAATTGACCCCACTGAACAAATCTGTCTCAACTCCGTTATAAGTTATATAATGAATATTAAACTGTTGCATGATGTTTTTTCAACACTTTTTCGATAAATATAAGGTGCAACGCCAACTCATAAGCAACTGGGTACAGAACTGCAATCATTGTATTTACAGAATTTCAGTGAATTTCTTCCCGTTCTTGCAGTCAGTCATAACCTCAGGTAGAATTTTGGCAGCACGTGCACCCTGGTTCAGTGTGTAGAGGGTTAAAATACTCCATAATTTATCTTTTACAAGCCTTAATTATCCCCATTAGCCACTGTAAAGGGTGAAAATCTCCTGGAAATGCTCATGTATCACTTTCACATTTCCCCCCCTTCAAACATTAAACATCGTCCGACTTAACGTCACCTTGCGACCTTCTCTGATGTATTATACGCACCATCTCCCAGCATATATCTGAGTGAATAATTCATACCCCCCCCTGCGGTGCAGCAGGCAGCATAGTGAAGAAGGGTGTGTTTGTTTCATCTGCATGCTGCTCCCTGCCTGTCTGCGAGCACACAGGTGGAGCTCCCCAGTGGCTGGGATTGACTGACAGGCCTGCTGACTGCCTGCTGCATAGCTAATGATGCTCCGTGAGCCGCATCCCGGCCGCAAACCATCGACGCAACACACGAAAGTGATCAGCAGAATCATTCAAAGATGCAGCATCATGGAACTGAGAGAGAGAGAGAGAGAGAATGAGATACAGATGATGACTGTGCGCTCATACACTAACATTTTATGGACTGGTGCCTCCGGTGAAATTTTTCTGCGCAGTCCACGAAACATCATGGGAAATGAGGCATACAGGTGACTTTACAAAGTAAAAGGAGCAGATATGATATGATGTTTTAAACCATTGTTAATCGTAACAAAGGACAGCGAGTGACACACCTCTGTCCAGTCTCCTCCAGACGCCGACAAATCAGAGTCAGAGCTGATCAAGTCTTCACACGACCTGCAGAGAAAGCAAAGTTAGTTTCACCTCTGCTCCAGTGTGATTACAGACCCAGTGCAGCCAGACAGCGTGTCAGCCAGTGGCCCGGCCTCCTTCTCCGCGCCTGCCGGAGCTGGATGGAGGAGTAATTGGGAAGAGAGGCAGAGGTGGTTCCGCGTCTTAACCTGAGCGAGGCGGTAATGAGCGCCGGCTGCCGGGAGGCCTCGCCTCAGGGCCAGCAGGAAGCTTATCAGCCTGCTGGGTGTCACTCACAAAGCCTATTTATGCCCTTTTGTACCAAAATAACGTGTATCTGAGAGGCGTTATTCCACTGTATATTTTCTAAAAGGGGTGATAGGTGACGTTTTTACTGTTCTGCGGCATTAAATGACCATGCAGGGGCTGATACGGTTGTCAAGGTACTGGGGAGGATTTAGGTGACCTTGTAAAGTATTTTCTGCTTGTCACATCGTGCTCAACGATAAATATTCCCTCCGTATCCCACAAATGCTGCTGGTTTACCTGAAGCTGCACTTGCTTGACATTAAATGAGATATTTTTTTTTTGTTCCAAAGCATCTTTCCTGCAGTCGGACACAGATTAGCAGGTTCAGTTCAATTGAATCTATGAGGAGTCTGTTGATGAATTACACAGAACTGTCATTCCAGAAGAAAATAATCACATTTGCAAACACTTCATGAGAAATAAAACAAGGAGCACAAGTGCAAACATACTGAATTAATGTACTCATCCCAAGACCCTGTAATTAGTGGGGAAAATAAGCAAATGTTGACATCCCACCAGGTAACTTCACTTTATTCCATTTGTCGCTCACAGTCCCAAACATGGTGACAGTGCCACTTGCTGTTCTCCTGTTCTTGTTCCTCCTACTGGACTACACAATCTTAAAAAATGCCATAAACGTTGATGGAGGCCACTAAACGTAGGCCTGGTGGAGCAGACTGTCGCATCATTACGGTAAACACCTCGAAACACTTGCCTCATCCTGAGCCTGACTGTGCATTAGGTTTAGGACAAGCTAACAGGTGACATTTAATCTACCCACTGAAAAAAAAACCCCTCTTGATTCTTCTGCTTCCAAACGTTGCTGCTTTTATTGCTGCGGCTGCTGGAGGGCGTCGTCCATCTTGCTTTTTTTCTTCAAGAGGTTCATGTGGTCTTTACCACCTCATACCGACAGAGACACATTCAACCACTCACAGCCATCGCAGGGACCAGGTGCGTTTTGTGTAACAGGCATAACTTCATTCTGTCACGTGCAGCAGCCAGCAGCAGCTCCTCCCGTTTGTGGGTGATATTGCGATTCGGACCGTTGGCTGATGGAGGTCAGTAAATGTCATTTCATGCTGGTCATTTCAAAGAAAGCAGATTTGTTTGGGTTAATTGTTGCCGTCGCGTGAGCGCAGATGTGTGATCGGCTCACGGCTTCGTTAGCATTCCACTTCCTCGGCTGTTGAGTCAGCGCTCATCTCCCTAACACAAGGTGTCACTTCCTTCAAATGGCAGATTTGTCATTTCCCAAAGAAAACGCTCTCTCTCTCTTTCTTTTTTTTCCACAGCTTGATGAGTCGTTATGCTACCCGAAAGCCGACTGACAGGTGGAGCTATTAGCTCTCACACTGAGCGGTGAGTTCAAACGTACTCTACGCAGTTGACAGTGTTTCCTTCAGTAACACGGAGCAGGTCTGAGTGAGGATGATGTTTCTGAACAGGGAGGAAGTTCACTGTGCTGATCCAAAAAAAGGGTTGGGGGGGTGGGGAGAGAGGCCCCACGGTTTGCACACAGAAATGCAAACTTTAATGTCAGTGTTGAATCAAGTTTGCCTCAGTTTCCACCTTTTTTAGTTTTTTTCGACATCCTTTCAATGTTTCCGAGTGGGGAAGACAAAGACCTTATTTTGAGAAATCCTCTTAAAAATAGTTTACAGAAGCAAACTTATTTCCAGAAGGAATTACCAAATCAACCAAGTCTCAATTCAAATTCTTCAATTCATAAGTGTGTCAGACTTTTGATGGAGGCCTCATAAATTAGCTTTTCTTCTGGCCATCACATTGATTGGGATTTAAAGAAAACAAAGAAAAGTGAATGGAAAGTTTTTACCCTGCAATCACGTTGTGAAGCTAAAAGCGCCCAGGATCTCCGATGACGAATGCTCTTGAAGATGAAGAATGCCGGCGCAATCAAACGAAACGCTCACCTGCTGCTCGCGTATTGAGGCCAAATCAATGCAGAGAAAATAGAGCAGTAAACGTTGGGTTTATCGTCACTGCGTGGGTCATTAATTTCTTCCTCCTGTAGCGTGTCTGCATGGTGCTACTGTTCTAGATTACCAGCAAGATATCTAAATGTAATTTGTGAGGAGCATGTTTGGAGTCTCCGGTTTGCTGAAGCTGCAGGAAGTTTAACTTTATCTTGTCCTGTCAGTTGGTTGCTCTTCTTCTGTGGCTCTTGTAGCTGTCACAGTGAATAAATAAGAAGATGCAGGAAATTCTAAAGAAACCATCCGCTGTATTGTAGCCTGAGCGCGCGCCTATTCACACAGCACATCGATGGAGATGAAAACACGGGAACAAGTCTCCAGCACTCCGCAGCTTCACTCCTGCTTTACAAAATGTAAATCCCTCCCCTGTATAAATGCTGAATGCATGTTAAAAGAACAAATGTGACGAGACGATCTCAGACAAACTAAAATCTCGGCAGGTTATTCAAGTGTTTCTGGCTCAGAAGGAGTGTTCACTCTCTGAAGGGAGAAAATGAAAACATCTTAATGGAGCTCTTCTTTTCCTTCTCCGCTCTTCACCCGAGGCCGTTTCTCTCCAACAGATTGCTCGAAGAGCTCAATTGTGCTCGGCTAATGCATAACAAACAGATGGAGCTGAATGCAATCACTGCAGAGTGGCGTCTCTATCTCCTTTCCCCTGTCTCTCTCCCTCTTTGAAGCGCTGGAATAAATCAAAATTATGCTTTTTGGCGTCGGCGCAGCTCCGCGGGACTGGCGGTGCCGCAGAGCAGCACGGATACGGCGTGGCTCCGAGTCACAGATCGGCCTGGATGAGGGGAAATTAATTAGCATCCGGTTATGACCAATAGCTCCAGCAGGAGGTGCAGACGGTGGCAGACTCGTCTGTTTAAGTTTGTCTTGGTTATAAAAAGCCGCAGCGCCGAAATTAGACAGAGAGGCTGATGACCTGCAGACTCATAATCACGTTCAGCGTGGTCACTTTAACACTCTGCAGCCATCGGGGCCTCCACGGCTCAACGGGACACAGCCGCACCCACTGGGTGTCAGTTCCAACTCCGGTCCTCAGTTTGCCTGCGTTGAATGGTGTCAGACCAGCTAAGCAGCCTCTTTAAATTCATGTCCCATAAATAAAACATAACACAAACTTCAATCAACCACAGAAACAACACAAATTACCGCATATATCCTGTTAGCCTACTTGTTTTCATAAGGTTCATGTGGCAGACGGAGTATTTATTTGTAGCTCTGTACTGTAGGGATGAAGTACAATGTACAGAAGAAAGAAGTCTTTGTTGTCTGGCTCAAAAGAGACATTATACGACTTTCTCCTGACAGGCTCAACACCACATTGTCATACTCCCAGTAGTATAGTTAAAAACACATCACAAAATTCAAGACACAGGTAAAGAGAAAGTGCCGAGTGCAGCCCCCACATCAGACTTCTCGATCTCTCATTGGCGGAGAGAAAACAGAACTTTTTGGACTGTTTTCTTGAGCCACGCGACCAGAAAATCTCATCATCAGACTATGTGCATGGTGTGTAAATTCATTTGAGCCTTCCAATGAATGTTGGTGGATTGGCTGCCGTGTTGAGTTGAGCTCATTAATGGGTTTGTAATGAGAACTATATTTGGTAGCAGAGCAGGACAAGTTATTGATGAAATAATGAAGTTTCCTTTCATAACAGCGCTCTGACCAGCAAGCAGTCTCCTGCAGATAATTGGATCATTCCTGGCCTTCTTTTATTGCCCTTCATCTTCGCGGGGTTTATGTTGCAGCTGGTTAGTTTGTTTGATTGGACTATTTTTAGGAAATAAGGGCCCCAGTGATCGTAATGAATGCAATAAATTTACAGTTGATAAATTGCCGCGACCTCCGGCCATGCGGAGATGAGCGGGGCCATAAATCGCCCTCCGGAGCGAGCTGAGGTGATTGGCGTTTCATTTAGAGGCCGACGCCGGGAGAAAGTGTGTGACTCTGCTGAACCCTGCTGACTCAGTTGAGCGATCGTGTTTTGCCGCGGCCAAAGTCGGGTCTTTGATTTAATCCGATGAAACCAAGGGGGGAGAGATGATCCGAGGCTGCGTCACTGCTGTTCAACAGCAGTCTGTTCGCTCTGTTCGAACAACTTTTTGAGAATCAACACATTTTCAACTTTGGTTTGCTTTGTGGAGCCAGTCCCAGCTGACATCAGGTGAAGGCAGGAATGAGTCTGTGGTTGAGAAGGATCCAGAGGATTTTCAACAACAGCAAATCACAAATCATCTCAAATCCGGTTTGAATCGTTGATGCAACATCATGTGAAAAGTTGCAGACTTATATTATCCCTGGCTATCATTGCTTTCTGACACAAGGTGGACAGAGTAACTCTTTTACTTTTCAAAGAGTTACTTTTAAGCAGCAGCAGTAACCGAAAACCAATTTTCAGTAAGTTGCACCACACTGAAGAAGACCCACATTTCATAGAGAAAAAGAGGTAAAAAAAAATAAAAAAAAAACAATCTCTGGAGGTTTCAGGGGAACTTTATTTATACAAAAACAAAGTGAGTTGAGGCAAACACACGCAACTGTTTTTCCAGTGTAATGTGAATGTAAAAGTGGCAAATGCCGAAACGGAGCTGTTATCACAAGTGAAAAAAGAAAGAGACACAACAGTCAACCCAAACAGCAACATCTGCATCAATTATTACACTCACCAACATAGATACATGGACGTGAACATTAGAAGACATTACACAGAAAGTATAATCATATGTTGTACAACAGCGCAATAAAGCAAAGCTTCAACTGGATATTACAAATGTATTTACCAAGTCCTGTGATCCTCATAATGATGAAAACCTCAGTAATCATTTAAAGAAATCAAGTTCAGTGTGCACGCTGAGCTTCAAAACCCCGCTTTCAAAAAACTATGAATATCAAGCAGCAAAAGATAAAACATTCATATGTTAAAATGCAGCAGTGCTGAAAAAGCTTTGAAGCCACTATCACCAGAGCTCAGACCACTACGAATCCACAGCGTCAACCTTCAGCAGACTTTTATTTTTAAACTAAGAACCTAGCTACTGACAGCCAGGAGGAGCTACACTACCTAAAAGCACAAGAAAAGTCCTGTTTTATCCTTAATCAATAACTAGTGAAGCAGTTTCAGGCCTGCTGGTCTTCTCCTCTCTGTAGATATGGAGCAGTGGACCCATTGAGCCATGCAGGAGGAAGCACGACTCCATATCTGTGGTGCCACTGAGACCCGACTGCAGCTGAGCAACGTTTGCACATTTTGAAAAGGGGTTAAAGTTGCATCAGAGGCAAAGCTTCAATTGTCAAGACGTCGCTGAATATGAACGTGTTGCACTGGTGCAGCTTTGAAGCCCTTTGAGGTGCTCACTTTTAACTTTGCTTGCGCCATAAAGTTTCCTCATCTAACCCTACGATTGTGTATGAAAACCAGTCTCGCTCTTGTTTGTTTGTCGACTCAGCGGGCTTCTCAGAGACCAGCTGAGGCCAATGTCACCACCCAGTTTGGGCAGAGAATACAACACGATACGAAAAAACAAAAACCAAAAAAAAACGCAAAATTCAACTTCCATTTTCCTTCTTGAGCTTCTTTCAACTTTGCTGCTTTTGAGCTTTTTCTGCTCCGGCCATCATGTGCAAACAAACCTCCATTTCTTCTGCACTTTGACTCTGGCGATGAATCGCAACATGACCTGCAAACAGTCTGACACTTGGGGGACTTTAATTCAAATTCATAAACCAATATTTGTCTGGGTTAGTGGATCGAGTGCAATAGAACACAACAAAGATGAGACTTGTTGTCTCGATTTGCAGACTTTACTATAGATGATGTCCTGATGAGGGTGATCCGTTTGGTGTAGTTACCAACTCATTTCGCTGCAATCAAAGAAATGAATTGTCCTTCGGTGATGTTGACCAACCACAGACCTCTCCAACTCTCAGCTGGGAAACTTTCCTCCAGCGGCCGCCTTTTCTTCATGTCAGCGTTGTCCTTTCGTGGCTCAACTTCCAGCTTCCCGACTTTCCTTTGCCTTACTCAGCTATCCGGGTGGCGCCAGCCTCTTCCACTGGTCCCTCTCTCTTGGTTTCCCTGGCGACCTCGGTGTAAGCGACTCCTTCTTCTGCCGCCTCCCCCTTGCCCTCCAGCTCCAGCTCAGCCTCGGCGCCCTCTTGGCCCTCGGCGACAGCGCGCTCCTTCTTCAGTTTGATACGGAAGGTCTCTTTGCTCGGCGCTTTCTTGGCGATGTTCTCCTTCAGCCTCTCGCCGGACTGCTTCAGACGCTCGCCGGCCTGGTGCATCTTCTCCCTCCTCTCGGGTGGCATGACCTTCTCGCCGAGGTTGTGGAACTTGTTCCCCAGGTTGTCTTTGGTTTTAGTCATTTTCTCCTTGGAGAAGGCCGCCTTCAGGGTCTCCGTGCTCTTCACCATGGATTTCTTCAGCCGAGCAGTGCGTGAGGGGTCAGCTTCCTCCACGCTCAAGTACTCCTCATCGGAGGACAGGTCGGCGGGGACGTCATAAGAGTCGGGCTCGACTTCTGTCCCCTCCAGCCCGGGGGCTTTGGGTCCCTTGGTGACAGCCACTGATGGGACCTCTGTTTCACCCTAAAGAAAAGAGATCAAGACACATTTTGTACAAAACATGAAAAGTTGCTTTGAACACATTTGTTCACTCATCAGAAAACAAACATATTTTACAATTGTCTACAGGATAGGACAAAGAAATAACCAATAGTGAGGAGGCCCATCGAATTCTCGGTTGTTTCGAACAATAGCATTCGCCCTTCGTTATATTGCTTTGCTAACAATGAACAAAAACAAATGACTCAACTCACCCTAAAGCAAATAGACAGTCAGCTGTGGCACCTGTTTATATATTTAGCATTTTTCATTGTTTTGCAGCCAATGAGCCAAATTTGTAAGAGAGAATGATTTATTGGTTCCTCATCTGATGAGCAAAGAATGGTCAATTTAATCCCACTTTACCCCTGTTATTGCATGTACTCCATGGACACTGCAGTCCTGAATAATACGATTCATCTTGATTGACTAAACCTTTCTTAGATTTGAAGTTATCACCATTTGGCCTCAAAGAAACCACCTCCGCTGAGGAGGCACAATGTGTTCCGCTCACATGTGGTTCTAAATCTGGCTTGTCAAGCTCAAACAAAAAGCTTGAAATCAAAACTCAATCAGCTCAGCATCTTACAGGTGAAACATACAAGTACAAATGTCAAAGGAACACGACAATGACAAAAGGTGTGTTTATACTGCAGGGATGAGAACGTTATCTGTATTCAGTGGTCATGATTTGATAGAGCACAGGGTGTTTCGACTGCAAAGTGTCCTTTTAAATTCACCATGGATCAGAAAAGCAACTGTAACCATGGTAGCTACAAACAAATGACAACAGGATTCTCAAACTCTTTGACGATTTAAGAAACCAGGACATCGTAGCAAAGAGCGCTTTAGCTGTTGATGATTTAGACACGAATGATTGAAAATGATCATGGTGCGAATAGAGGAAAACCACACACACATACTTTATAAAAGTCCGTGAATCTGTGCCGACATGGGAAACAGATATCCATCCGTCTGTGCCTGCTTTCTATCATGGATCTTGGACTGAGCTGACTGTTGGGGTGACGGCGGCTCAGGCAGAAAAACAGGATATTCAGCTGAGATACTCCTGAGCTGCAGCCTCCCACGTCTGACATCGTCATGAGATCAGGTTTGTCTATTTTTACAGATGAGGGGAAACTTAACCTCATTCAGACAGGAAGCTGCTGGCAGGCATAACTGCCAGTAATAATATCCACATCATCATTCATGTAGTCAGTCTGGCTTACACATACAGAGCATTCATGTAGAAATCTGTGAGGAAACACACTCGTTTGGAGCGGACGATGGGGGAGGGGCTGAACACCCGGTGGAGTGTCGCGATCAGGTGAAGCTACAAATTTGCTTTGTATCAAGCATGTTGAATGGTGTCACATTCCAGAGACATCAGGTGGCAGGACCCAATTTTACAATTTCAGTCGGACATAATTGCAAGTAGCCTGTGGCTTGATGTTGATGCTGACTGGAAGCCTCAGTGCCAACAAATTATCAGTACAAATGTGCATGACAACTATCGAATGTGCTCCTACAAAGAATGGATGAAAAATAACACTTCACGACTTTTTACATTTGCCTTTCTAAAAATCATGTCCGACAGTGATGATTCATTTTCCTGGTGCAGGTTCAAATGTTTTACTGGCTGAATGAAACAAAGCAGCCGCTGAGGGAAACTCCTCCTCGCGCCTGCTCCACCTGCTGTCCCCTACAGGTGACTTTGGATGTGAGAGCCAATTAATCCTAATTAAGCAACATTAAGCCACCTGCAACGATCACACTCATTAATCAGGGAGGAGTCGCGGAGCGTGTCCAGACAATGTGAATGACACAATAATTACACCGGCAAGGAATGTGGGTTAAGTTGTGTATTAATAAACCTGAGTAGCGACGGAGGAGAGAGAAAGTCTGAGAGGCAGTATTGATGTTCTCCAGGGGCCACAGGGGTCAAGGGTCCGGTGTGTATAAGCCCACCATGAACTTCCAGCTTAGGCCTCAACCTCCCGAAACAGAAATGGCATTTTCATTATTTTGGATCACTGAATTGCCGCCAAAATTCAATTACCTGTTTTTTGTACCACCCCTCATCTATCCTGTCAGCTTCAAACAGATCTGTAAAGAGCTGTTTTTGTTATATTAAGAGACAAACCAACAAACAGGGGTGAAAACATCACCTCCTTGGTGAAGGAAATTAAAACCAGACAAAAAAACATAATCTACCACAAAACAACATCCAAAAGAGCGTCCACAAGAAAAAAAACTCTTCAACGCAAAACAACTGTGGCATACATTTAATCAGTGTGATGTTTTAACGATGAATTAGAATGATTATACATGTTGTGGGTTGATGCTCATGCTGACTTTAACCTCCAACACTAATATCAGGAGTATTTCCTTTCAATGCGTCGGACCGACAGGATGTGATGGAGCGTTGCTGCGCTGCTGCTGGCTGGGTGACCCTTTTTTAATTGTGTTTGCCTGCAGGCTGTTTAGCTCCCAGCCTGTCACTACTCATCCTTTTCTCATTGCCACACAGCAGAAATATCACAAACTAAAAGCTATTAACTCCTCTAAAATTACAAGTCGTCCTCCAACGTCCAGCGGTGTGAGCAACAGTCAGGACGCAGCGGCCCCGGGAACGAAGCGGCCGCCATTTATCTTTTTCTTATTACTGCCCTTCGTGCGGCCGTCATCATTCAGCCAGTGGCGACGAGCGTCTTTTACAAAGCGGCTTCCCAGTTAAACGACTGCAGAGACGAAGCTCTATATTAGGAGACGAACGGAGGCCTCAGAATAACCGACAGTGCATCAGTCACCAAGAAACTCAACACTGCGTCTGTCTTCTGACCGGAGTGAAGCAAACCTGGACTGAACAGACAAAGCTTCACAGGTCCGATTTTTTTTCTTCTTCTCCTAAATAGCTTTGGAGAGCTTTGCATTAGATGAACGCTAGCGGAGAAAAAGGTTGTTGTAGTTGCCACCGAACTGTCTCGCCAGTCATCTGCAGCCAGAAATCCAGATGTTACTCTGGACAGTCGTAACGGAACACAGCTGGAAAACCACAGAGACCTGCAAACTTGCCACTCATTTAAAAGGACCAAAAATAGTGGATATTTGTCTGAGTTGTTGCTGGAGACCAAATAAAAAAACAGGTTGTGGGTGTAAAAGCAGGTTTTGTTGTGATGTACGTGCTTTTAGGCTCGTTCTGGTGCCACCATCAGACAAATTGGCTTGAAATTTCTGCTCCTTCTTTAACTTTCACTGATACTTTCAGCTATTTTCCAGCAGCAGGTCAGGCTGATTGACACTGTGCCTCGCACTGTATATTGACCCCCTGTATTAAGCTGCCATATCGGAGCCTGATTCCGGCTGACAGCAGTTTATGGCTTGTCCCCACTGGCAGCGAGGGAGAATGCTGTGATCCCAGAATAGGTCTCTCTGTCACGGATCCACAGCAGCTGTTCGTGGCACATAGAGCTCCGGTTACTATTCTGAAGTCCCAACGTTATTCAGGACAGAAGCTTCATCTAACACTGAGGGTTTTTCCCACTGGACAGATAAATGCAAAGACAGTCGGTTTTTGACTTTGCCCGAAAAAATAGATTCA
This sequence comes from Malacoctenus tetranemus, assembly GCA_032274765.1. Taxonomy (NCBI): domain Eukaryota; kingdom Metazoa; phylum Chordata; class Actinopteri; order Blenniiformes; family Labrisomidae; genus Malacoctenus; species Malacoctenus tetranemus. The sequence goes on from JAUESF010000041.1 coordinate 16,720,067, forward strand.
AAAACAGACCTGAGGACAGAACTTTCACTGCAGGCACAAATAATTGATCATTTGATGTTCCCTAAGTATGTTTGACAGGGCTGATGGCCTCAAAAGTTTCAATAAGCCAAAGAGTGAAACATTAAAACACTTCACAAAATCATCGGTTCACCGAGACCAACAAATTCCTGCCACAGAGGACATTTGTTGGACCAAACCACAATGAAATCAGACTCTGTTGTTTCTCACCAAAGCAAGTGGAATCACTTTGGTCAGTATGGAAAAACCACTTTGCGCCACAAGATGGCGTATTGAGTCGCGGCAGGATGTGGCCCATCCCTGTCTATGGCCCACACCACCTGAAGAAGCGACACTGCACATTTGATCACTGGAGAACAATTGATCAAAGTCACCAGCTTCTTTTGGCTCCGGCAAACAATGACAATCAGTGTTTTCTGAGGGCAGAAGTTTGCTCAAACTCTGGACCGAGGACCAAAGTACTGCTACAACTATTCATCATTACCAGCAAATGTATAATAGTAACTGCAGCCTGCTGATGTTATGAAGTTAACTCATCTCAGCTTTTGATGCTAATTTGTACCACAAGACAAGGTCTTCAGCAGAATTATTTATTTTTCATAATGTGCGTCCAACACAGCCCTCGACAGCAGGCAATCCACAAGTTAAACGAGGACATTCCAAACTTCACATTATTCCCCTCTGAGAACAAAATTTAAACCACTAAAAAGGAGCAGACATACGGAAAGAGGCCTGACACACCTCCGCTCCCCAAATGTCTTTGATTTAAATTAATAATTTGACATCACACTCGTCTTGTCTGACCAAAGTTGAACTCATACAGCCTGGAGCGATGAACGGAGCGTCTTTGATCAACGCTGAAAGTCCTGCAGTTCAGAAAAAGCCTTTTTCTGAGACTCGACTTCGGCTGCTTCTAGAGAAAATCCCAATTTAATGCCATCATAATGTCTGCCCATCTTTTCACCAGCAGTCGTCTCCCCAATCAGCACAAGTGCCTCCAAGTACTCTCGGGCTTGAAGAAGTGTCTCCTTTGAGCTTGGACACATTATGGTTTGTTTTTCAACCAGTATTATCCTGAGATGATTCAAATTTGATTTGTATTCATGCAAACGCAAGACTAAAATCACCTAAATGCCTTCAACATTGAAGAGGTTGGTCGGGTGCTTCGGGTGAGAGACAAAACTCTAAAGTCACTCGTCTGGTTCTCAAGCATTTCAGGTGACCCGATGAAGACTTTGACTGGAATCACACCCTCTCTGAGGGTGCTTTTCTTTGGATTGCCAGTGTGGCAGAGTCGAGGGCTCGGAGTTTGAACTTCAGCCGCCCTTCATTTCCTCACACCGCTACTTGCCCTCCTACCACAACTGACCGCCTAATGAACTCAGGCAGATAATTACAGATGAGATCTCAGCTCGACTTGTTCTGATATTTTCTGTTGCACGATTCCGCTCCAATTCCACGAAGACCTTAAAAGTCTTTTTTTTGATTAAAGTTTGAGGTTTTTTTTCTAGTTTTCGCTTCTCAGTTGTAGAGGATTAATCTGTGAATGCTTTTCTTATGTTTGCTTTGGGGTAAAAAGGCCCTCAGCAGGGTTAATTTCACCTGTCGTAATGAAATTATTCATTAAAACTTATATTGAGGTTGAACATACTTGGCACTAACTCCAGCTTCAATTTTGCCATCAGTTCGTGGCAGACTTTTTTTTTTTCCTTTGGTGCCTCACAGACATGCTGACGGTTTTGCGTCATTCTGAAAGGATGAAATAGTGTTGTGTCTTTCTAATGAAAGGGTTAACTCACCTTGTTTAGCACGTGATCTTTTTTTAGTTAGGGATTAAAGACTGTCCACGGGCTGACAAGTCTAATCCAACATATGCTGTCCTTGTGGATTAAATGAAACTAAACACTTCCTTTCTCTCCTTTTATCTGGATCCCACCTGAATGACCTTGGAGGACCAAACAAGTCAAAAACTCGCATTCAAATTTCAGGGCAAAGAAACCCGAATAAGAAACAGAGTCCGTATTCACGTGCCGAGTTCTGAAACATGAACCCTCTGCTCACCTGGTAGATGACCACTCGAAACTTGTTGCGGGTGAGAAGCTCGTCCTGTGTCGTTTCCACCTTCTTCACTCGAACATTCTGCTTCTCCACGCGACTCCGGACCTCCTTGACGTTGGCGCTGACCTTGCGGGTCTTCTGCAGGAGCTTCTCCACCGTCCCGCTGGTGTCGGTGTGGTCCTTGGCCAGCTTCAGGACGTCCCCCTGAATGGTCTTGATGTTGTTCTCCAGCTCCAGCTGGCGCTCCTCCATGCGCTGCTGACATGACTGGACGTTGTCGATGATGCCGGCCACACGCTCCAACAGGGACAGGATGGTCAGGGCACTGATGGGGTTCCCGGCTTCATCTTCCACCCCGACGATCTCCAGTTTCTCCTGCATACCGGCCGTGCGATATTTGTGCTGATCCATTGTGGTGTTTTCGATGAGTCCTTTCTTGGCTTTTGGTGAGGCTTCGGTGAAGTCGGTGGCGACAGTTGGGGTTACCAGCAAGGAGACCGAGCAGTGGCAACACCAAACCGCTGTGACCCACTCAGGTCTGGGGACAGGAGAGACCTGAAACCCCACCTACCCCCATTTAAAAAAGGCATCAGAATCCAAATGGAACCGCAAGTCAGCCCTCATTGGGATGCAGGCCAGGCGATAAACTCACACGAACATCCCCCCACACCCCCCACGCCCCTGCTAAAAATAAAAACTTTTTTCTGTAAGGCGATACTCTGACATTTCGGGATGTGGGTGGGGGGGGCGATGAAAATCTTCATCCAAGTGCGGCGCTGCTATGTTAAACCAACGCCGGCTGATTCATAATTTTCCATCCTTACAGTATGTGCAGGCTCGCAGCTGTGAAAACTGTACATCAACAAAAGCTAAAGAGATGCCCTGCAGATCTACAGCGACAGATGCAGGGGGGAGCCACAGTTGTCTGCTCTGATTACACAGCACAGGAATGTTTTCGGGGGATTAATCACTGCGATGCTGCCCTTTTTTAAAAAAAAAAAAAACCTTTCCCCTGGGTGGCGGAGTCCAAACATCGACTGAGATTGAGATCTGTGGCTCTTTATAGAGATGACTGACAGTTTCAGAGCGTGAGGAGGAGTATCTGAGTGACGCTATTTTAACACTCGCTCCTGTGAACTCCCACCACACTCGGAGATTGATGCAGCTCGAACACTGCCTAGCGCATGTATCTTAATTTGGGAGAGCTTCGTGCTCTTTTGCTTGCAGTTGGACTGTGAGACTGAGGTTGTAAACTCTGAATATGATCTTTGGTAAAACTGGGGACTGGCATTTACACAGCTCAAATGGCCTAATGTCCTGTGATGATCTGATTATGATCGTCTGACCTCTGTTATCCTCCTCTGTCTTGGGCCTGCTGGGGCAAAGTCACAGTACTTTTTAGTCAGATTCATAAAAGCACTTTAAAAACATCACATGAGAGGAGATCAATCTTGTTTTAATATCATTATTGACCATTAATATTAGTATCATGCCTAAATTTGAGAACTTTCTCAACTGATTGTGAGAGTTTGTTTTATCTTTAAACCTGAATTGAATTCGAGTCAAAAAAAAAAAAGAACAAGAGCCCATCACACGCAAAGACAAAGATGATCCAATGTGATCTTCTGTTACATTAAATGTTGTGTTTTTGTTCAAAGGTTGCTGATTTAATCAATAATCCAGTTGGTGTTCAGTTTGGACAGCAGTGGACACGTGTTCAAATGAGCTAAACTCAAAGAGAGCCCATAATCACGTCGTTGGAAGTGGACTTTGCTGCTGATTCAGTTCGACTGAAGTCAGCAGCTGCTTCTGTCCCTGAATACCCCCTCCCACCCTGAAAATCAACCACCCACCGTCTCTGCGCCTGTGGCTCTATATTTACCCGGAGGAGCGTTCCCGAGGCCCCGCCCCGCGCAGAAATGTGTGTCTGGCTCCTTTTCCTGTGGCGAGGCGGTGACCTCTGCTCCAGCTTCTGCAGATGAGCAGGTTTTAATTAGACAATTAATGATGTATTCCTTTCTGTGACAGGTGGGCAGGGACAGATAATGATGGCTGAAGGCCATGTCCAACCTCTCTGGCCCTCAATTTCACTACAACACAAACTCCTGGAACATCTCCACGAGAGCCCATATAAACATGCTAGCGCTTGCTAACGCACCTGCCAGTGGCAACTGGAAGCTGTTGGACAATAACACATCATTAGAGACAAATTGTTTGTGAGCTAAACAGGCTGGATGTGAGGTCATATGGCACAAAAAGAAATCACTGACCCCTACCTGAGGATCATGACCTTGGGGGCTGCACGAAGCATCTGCACGATCTGAGCGCCACTCGTCTCCACTCGCCTTGGTTTCTGACAGTTGCCATTGAAATTTTCAAGCTCAGGATGAGTGAATGTCAAAACAAGGTCAAAGCCACGTGATGTAAAACGTAGAACACAAATACAACAATCAAAGATACGAGTGATGAAACCTCTGAATGTAAACACCTGGAAACTGAATATTGCTGTTTGGTTGCTTCAGAAAACCCCTGATAATAAGTCCTGATGTCCTTTGACTCTTGATATACACCAAACAACAATGGCGGTTGGTGCATTGCACACATAGTGATGCCCAAAACACTCCGACCTCAACAGGTCATGTCAGTGAGGTCAATCTGCAAACTAACTTAGGCAACAGATGCATCATTAAGATACAGGATTTGAAGGGTTTTTTAAAATACGTTTCTGGTCGATGCAAACGTTCAGCACAGGCATAGGACATAATGACTGAAAAAGGGAAGGTGTTTTATTTTTTGCCTTTTTGTGAGGGATCACAAGGGCCAACTGAATAATTTGTGTTTCTGCATTCAAGTGACCTCAGAGATCCTCCTCGAATCAACACAGGAAGTGGAATCTTCTGTTGAATCGACGCCACATCATCATCAGAAGAGCATAAATCAGGATGTCGAGAAAAGAGCAATGTACCGATCAAATGACACTTCTGCACAGTGGAGTACATTAAAAAAAAGTTTTCTTTTTTTATTTTAATCGGAGACCCAAAATAGTCTCCCGAGAGTCTACATGCAGAATATTAACATGTCAAACACATTCTAGTCACATTTAGAGAAGTCACGGTCGCGATGGTAGACAACAAGTAGAAACACGTTGCTCAGCAGAGGGGCTAGAGTTGGGGTGGGGGTAAGGGGGGTGGGGGGGCTCACCTACAAACCCGAGTGGACTAAGACGGTACAGAAAAACTCTTGTGACAAAAACTTCAGAAATGAAAACAGACAGAGAAGACAAACCTCCCTGAACTTTTCTTGTGTGTTGTTTTTTTTTTTTAAATCCTCAGCAGCTTCACAATTTCATATCTGATTCTTTCTTCATGAGATCTAGCGCCATCATCTGGTCATTCCCTCACAGCCTCTTGTAGTTTCCCTGGTAGGCGATGAAAAAAATACCTCATGGTAACTTGTGTAGTTAAATGATCAAAAATCACAAAGAAAGTTAATACAGGTGGGAATCATACTTTCGTTGCAATTCTTTCTATTTCTTGCTCATTATCAATTTTACTATTTAGCTGAGTTTTCTTTAACTGATATCAGATCATAACATCAGTGGAAGAAATAATAATAATGTTAGTAATTGAGATTAACACGTGTGAGCCTGTATAAGTGTTTACAGCAGGACACACCCACTTCAATGTGACACAAACCCATCTGACAAGCTCACATTTGTTTGCTCAATTAATAGACGATAGTGTTTATTTGACACCTTGACAAGTTTTATTTTGTTCTAAATTGACTGGCAATTAGGTCCAAGTATCACAGCTGACACACTGTCATCAGTAGAGTTTTGTTGGTGATGAACCGATGATATGATCTATGAAATCAAAAAACTCTCGATGCTCTGAGATCGAAGTAGAAACAGCCGTGCACGACTCAAACATCGAAGCGGACGGTGTTACAGTGAAGCCCGGGACGCAGTAACACAGGGCTCGTTCCTTTTCCATTCACACCGGGATCCCTTCAGGGCATCAGTGTGATAGCATGATTAAGCTGAAGTAGGTTTTAGCGGTCCTAAAGAGGTGGTGGGGAAGTAATTGAGGATCTTATCCTTTCAATTTCAAGGCAGATTAGGGACGGTTCAGATGTCAGAAAATGTCTTTTTTGAAGAAAATCACTCGGGATGTATCTTCATGCGACTCTGTTACATGAGAGGCTGCAACAAAAAAAATGCATTTTTCCAGCAATGTTATCGTACATTTTAGGAAACTTTTTAAAGTTTTGTGAAATTAGTTGCCAACAGTAAGTTCAAAGTTGTCGTAGAGACAGACTCTCTAAGATTGTTTGACAACAATGTGTTGACTGATTAAAAAAAAAAGAATTTCAAGTGAAAACAGTCAGAAACAAAAAAGAACACCGGTGTGTCTACAAATGATCCAACATAACTGTTCACATGGTGTATGTTTCTGTGCGTGCTGCGTTCACAGCTCAATCTCAGCACACTCGGATGGCTACGTTTACATGACACATGTAGACCCCAAAGTCGAGGCTCAGAGATGTAAATGATAAAAATGTCTCTGCATATCATCCATGTTGTTTGGACAGCCATTAATCATGTGGAATCAAGACATTTCTGTGGATTTCGCATTTTCAAGTGTGTTCAAAATGTTTCCGCTGACGTGTGTTTCTGTCATGGGATCCTCTGTGCTCGGAGACAATGTGAAACTAAAACAAAGCGAAAGAAAAAACAATTCAGTTGTTCACATTCAAAGAAAGGAGCCTCCACGATGGCCATCTCTGCGGACACGACTTCCTCTAATTACATGGAAAACATCACTGAAAGTGGACCTCAGTTCGCAGTCCGTCAAACAGCAGCGGCGCCGAAACGTTCCCGTCTCGGCACTTTTACAATCTGTTCTCTGTCAACGCCGGCAGTGTCGCCGACATTTACCAACAACGAGCACATTCCTTTTTGTTTTTTTCCTCGTGCGAATAGAGTCGGCCAACTGATTTAGGAGCCTTTCACACATTCCTTGTTTGACGCTATATAAAGTATTATCCCCCCCCCCTACGAGGCCCTCCGCCGTCCATCAGTCTGAGTTTTTTTTTTGCATTACGCACCACCATCGGATGGAGACGGAGGTGACTCAGAAGCTGACAGCATTTCCTCTTAAAAAGTTAAAACTACACCACAGTACACAGTTTTCACAAGTCATGCGAATATACAGGAACTAGGATTTAGAATAAAAGTTAACAGAAAGCGTGAGTAAAAACTAACTTCAAGGGAAAAAAACTTCATAATAATAATAATGATAATAATAATAAATTATTAGCTTGTTTGAACACAGTGAAGTCTTCACATGGACTTTCATACCAAAGAATAAGTGTAAACATTTCTAGCTCACTGGCTGCCCCCCCTCCCTTCACCTTCTACTCAAAAACAAACTGCATTTGGTGATCAGCTGCACATTATTAGTGAAAAGTGAAACAAAAGGGGGAGAAACAAATATAATTTTCAATAAATAGCACATTCCAGAGGGGCAGACGTTAGTCTGTTAGCCAGCTTACCAAAGGTGTCACAAAAACATTCAACAAAACCTTCAATGACGCAGCTTAAAGGAACCACGACAGCAGACATGGTGGCGGTGTTAAAGGGCAGCGAAGCAGCGCCGCCGACTCGGCTCCTTGCACTCGGTCTGGGCCGAACAAATGCACAAAAAAAAGAAAAAAGAATCCATCCGAAACCGAAAAAAAAGGGAGGATAAATAAGGCCCCTTAAATAAATATTGGTTTTCTCTCATTAATGGTTCCCCAAGAAAAAAAAAAAATTGAAACCACGTCTACGGTTAAAAAATGGTATTTCCCACGTCGTACGAAAAAACTTATCAAAAAAGAACCACCACCAAACGCGGCTATACCATTCTGGAATTAGTGTCTGACGAAAAGTGTCCCAGGTTTTGTTTTTGCCGGCGACCTCTGTTGTTCTTTGGACATTTCCTGCGAAGAAAGGAGGATATTTTTTACACCCATGCAAACATCCTGACACTCCAACATCAGTGAAGCATTTATCCAGATTGTCTGTTTTCCTACTTGATCCCCAAGTTATGAAAACAAGGACTTACTTGTTTTTAGAGCTAGTTTAGGTTCATCAGCTGGAACAATTAGCTACAGTTAAAATGAAAGTATCAGGATGACTTGTTGACATCGTTTCTTTATGTGTTTCTCTTTACACCATGTTGGGTCAGGAGATGTTGACCCCCAGCAAAAAGTGGCGATGTGCTGCTGACTCACTTATCTCTAAAGTCTTCATGAACAGACGTTTGTGCAGCAGTCTCTCAGTATCAACTTGAATCCTTTTTCAATGATCTAGAAGTTCCTAACTGAGCCGTGGTCCCACCTTGTGATGCACATCACCACAGCGACGATGATGGCGATCTGCACGGCGCCGATGATGGCAGCGATGAGAACGTAGTGCAGCTTCTGCCCGCTGGGAACGACGTAGAGGATGTTGAAGTCCTGAGGCTCGTCGCACTGAGGGCCTTTGTAACCTGCGTCGCACCTGAGTCACACAGATGGAGCACAGTTGTTCAACACTGGCGGTGCGAAAGTATCGTTCTCCGAGTGCTGATTAATTAGTTACAGAAAATCAGGGCGACATGTGACTCGGCGTTTTGGGACTTTCACACGAGTCGGTGTGTCGCGCCACGAGTCGTCGGCGCCGTCACAGACCTGCAGGTGGCCATGCTGTATTTGATCTCGCATTTCCCGTGAACACAGAAGCCGGCGGCGCTGTCGGTGCAGGGAATCGGCATCCCGGCGTAGAAACCGTCTCCGTGGTTCAGCCCTGTGGTCTCTGAGGCAGCACAGAGGGAGGAAACACACAGGGACGTCACAAAGGGACGTTCAAGACTCCTGCCGACACTTCATTCACTCTAGTTACCACGCGCCAATTAAATAAACTGACACATTTCATTTGTTGAGGCATAAAACTTAATCTTTATTTAATGGGTCCTCTCGAAATATCTTTTATTGCAGGATTTATGTTCTGAGTTGGTGAGGACTAATTGCACGAGACATAAATGGCAGAAAATCGTGCTTGTAAACATAAAGACCTAAGCTTTGTGGACATTTTGTTAAACTTGGAGGCTAATTTTTACTTTGGTAGTGTTAAAAAACAAAAAAAACCCTCAAAGCTCTCTGCCTGCTCTGAGGTTGTCATAATTAAATTTTCACATTTCAATTAAAGACAGAAAAAGGACACTTCCTCGAACTAAGAGCCAACCTCATGAATTGCCTTTTTTTCCCTTTTATTTCGTAGGACGCTGCTTGAATATGCTGGTGGGGTGTGTGTGTGTTTGCCAGTGTTTGGTCTCACTGGAAGGTCAGAGATCGAAGATGGGGTCGACAGTGTTTCTTGAAGGCAATTTGGGGGGGGGGGGTCCAGATAAAGAAAAAAAAAAGTTGGGGGGGGGGGCTGATGTGCGCTGTTGTGCATGGGGACGGTTCATAAAATAAAAATCAGAGGGCTCCTCAATCAGACAGACAAGACGGCTCGAGCCTCTCTGGAATCCACTGCAGTGTTAGAGAGACAGTCGACAAAGTGATCTGTGCTGATCATTAAACCGACTGATACAGAACCAACCAAATCCACATTAACATAAAGGGAGCGCTTAATAACAAAACCCAGAGCGCGGAGGGGGCTTAAAAACTTGGCCGCTCGGCACGTGTGTGGATGCAGCTGTGATTTCTGTGGGATTTACAAGCTTAAAAGGCTGTTTGAGTGCTGCCGGATCAAACCTTTGAAAGTGTCAAATCATCCGAAAAAGATTATTATGAGGAATCAAAGACATCAAAGAGTTGGATTATTTCAAAGTTTTTCTTTTTTTTTTTCAGGACTTAACAGTTGAGCCTTTTTTTTTCTTCTTCTCTCCGTCATGTGAAACACATCTTCAGGATTTCACCAAGGTTGTTGAAGAAAAAAAACGTGATAACTCGTGTTCTAACCATGTGTGGCCACTTGGCGGAGGTGGTTGCACTTCGAGTTGGTGTTATCACACCTGCGTTTTGTTTCGTTTCTTGCCTTGTGTTTGTTTCTTCAGAGGGTCCCCACAAACACAGTCAAGAAGGTACATCAAAGACGATTCTTTTCACTCCCAAAGCTAAGTCTCATTAACACACGACTGTAACCGCCTGTCTTGATGGTTAAAAAGAGGCAGAACATGCATTCATGCATTCATTTATTCATTCAATCAGCAGACGGTTTGAGTGATTTGTTCCCTTGAAGGACGGACGTTTGCTTGTGAAGGTCGTCCGTCACCTGAAGAACCAGCAGAGTCTGCAGATGCGTGCGTTGCCGCCTCGTGGCCTTTCTCTGCCCCCCCCGATTCACTTTATCACAGGCAGAAATGCGCCGCCGCCGTGTCCTTCACTGTCTGAGATGTCGACAATGCGGCCGTCTAATCCCAGCCTCTTTGTTGTCCGTCTGAGTCCAAGTTGAAACCCAGTGACGGCGCTGACGGAGGCTCCAGAGAACTCCCCCGACATGTCTCAGTCTGCCGTATCAACGCGCAGACGGTTGGTGCAGGGAACCAAATCCTCCAGATTCTGTTTCATCTCCTCTTTGATCTCCAAAATCAACACTTGCACCGTGCAGCTGGATGCGTAATGCAGCAAAATGCCCCCGTTCTGCTCCACTAATCTGAATGTTTACTTTTGAGAAATTACAGTGTCACACTGGGGATCAGGCTTCAAAAAACTGCGCGCTCACTTCAGTTCAGCATCAGCAGAGACTCGCAGCGAGGAACGTTTTGATTTTGCTGCTCAGAACAACCCTCCACCCACCCCAACCCCTCCAACCTCCCTCCCAGAGGACTTCATTGTGTATTAAGTAGATTTTTCATTAGTTTTTCTTGTCTATCTTACTGTTATTGCTGTGCGGCAGGTTCAGAAGCAGGTTAACAGGCTTGAAAAGGCCGCTGGAAGTTTTATTGTCAGCTGCTTTAAACTACACGGGAAGGCAGCTTTACAAAGCGGTGACATAATCTGAGCAACAAAAAAAATAAAACAGCCAGCCCACCGTCTCGAGGGTCATTAATGTCTGGACTTTGAAGCAAAGCCGGCAGCTCAGCTCTTTTGATGTTCGTCACCGTGGCGCCGATTTGAGTCAAACAAACTGTTTTGTCAATCAGCAGGAATTGTGGTCCAGAAAATTCTCGTCTCCTGAGGATGAACCGTCAAATAATTGGTGATCTGCTGAGCGTCATGTAGACGCAGCATATGTCTGAATCTCTCTGGTTCCACAACATGACAAAAAAAACCAAAAAAACCCCCAAAAAAGCCTCATCCCTCAAACAAAGTATTTTTTACTGCAAGTGTAATGTGTCATCACAAGAGTGCTGTGATCGTGCACAAGTTCAGCCCGTGCACACAACGTGCACTGCAGTTCATCCATGATGAAATAATTGAGGAAATCGTTTCCTGCAAGACAGAATCTGCAGGGTTTCATTTCTGTTGCTCTGAAATGATTTTCCAATTTCCATCCGGTTTCACCGTTGACATGTTGTCATCTCTCGGGATAGAAACACTGCTTTTGCAGGTGTGTTTCACACACACAAATTTGCGTTTTACCACCTCAATTCAGACTCAACTTCAGGTTGAAACCCAAAAATGGAAACAATAATCTACTCTCATACAATAAGCTTCAATTTAGGGGGAAAAAACAAAGCAAAACACAGGCTTCAAAAGGGTTAATGCCCCCTGTTGTGGCTCTGCAGACGTTCCATCTGTGCATGTGCAGAAAAATACACAAGAGGCTACATTCATGCACTCAGGAACTGCAATGCTTCTGTGTGCAGCTTGTACAACCACATTTCCCTCAACGGTTGACATGATGTGAGCGTGGAGCTCTAAGTATTGACACAATCTTTTCTTACCGAGGTCGTTCACTTTGAAAGGGCTGCTGTCATCCTTCTTGCCAAGCCTTTCCTTATCAGCTGTGGAAGAAAAAAATAGAACGATAAAGAACCTTATGGTTGAAGTGTCTCACAAACAGCCCCCCCCCCCCCCGGCCCCCTGAATGGAGAGAAAACACCGAACAGATTCCAGCATTTCAGATGCAGACCCAACGTAGGTGTTGATCACAAAACAGTTTTCATTTCCTTGGTTAGAAATGCCATCGCCTGACCGCTTGACTTACTGCCTGCTGTCTGGTATCATGTCTTTATGTGTGTGTGTGTGTGCGCGCGCGCGTGCATGCGTGCATGCCTGCGTACGTGCGTGTGTGTGCATGCGTGCGAAGCTTTTTCTGCAGAACAGGCAAAAGGAAGTCGAAGATGTTGACGGATGTTTACTCGCAGTGTGAGTCGCGGTCTGTTTGTCAAAGTCGAGATGGTGAAGGGTCAATCTGTGCGAGACAGCGTGTGTGTGTGTGTGTGTGTGTGTGTGTGTGTGTGTGTGTGTGTGTGTGTGTGTGTGTGTGTGTGTGTG
>JAUESF010000041.1:16762487-16778635 GCA_032274765.1 Malacoctenus tetranemus
TGTGTGTGTGTGTGTGTGTGTGTGTGTGTGTGTGTGTGTGTGTGTGTGTGTGTGTGTGTGTGTGTGTGTGGCAGCACAGAGAAAGAGAATCATGTCTTGATGTTTGACACCTATTATCTGAAATGTAATCAGGCCGCCATCGAACACTCACGTGAAAGAGAGCGTGCGCGCGTGCGCGAGCAACCATCAAGGAACCAGCTACGCTCTTTGGATATGGTAAAGTTAAGTGGCCCTGATGTACGTTGTCGCAGATGGCCATTAATATCCATGCTTTGGTTATCTATGTTGCGAAGAAGCCCCACTGTGAAAGCTGAAGATAACATTCTCAGAAGACTCTGACAGTATCACTCACTCTCCAGTGACTCTGGGAGACGCCGACTTTGGGAGAAATGCTGTTCTTACGTCTGGAGTTTTGCACAGAGGGCCAGCGGCAGCTCTGCAGGGACTCGTCTCTCCCTCGCTGCTCTCCACTTGCAGCCTGTCCACCTCCAGATGTTTCCATCTGGGAGGTGCAGCTGCATCCAGCACTCGAAGCGAACCCCCTTCATCACCACCGCCGTCTTCGTCGCCTGGCTGCTGGCTGTGAATCAGTTCCTGTGTCAGCCACTTCAGCTCCCTCCACCCACGCAAACCGCCGTGTAATTTGCATAATTACAGCCCCATAACTTCATACTGTATAATTTGTCTCAATACGATGATGGGCGGCGAATTAACACCAAAACAAGTGCAGCTTACAGTATGTAGGTGGCATGCTTCCTTTACTTTCCGTTGCAATGGGACCTCTTACGAGGAGGAGACGTATTTTAGACCTCACACAGACACTTCGGACGAAAACTTCTCCACTCGTCCTGCGACCAAAAGATTCACTTTTTGCCAACTGCAGCCGGCTGGGTTTTCTATTTCTATCCCATTCTATCTGCCGTGCAGATGTACCATGAAGTGACCAGTTTTACTCTCCTGCACTGACATTAACCTGCAGAGGAGCCTGTGATCAGACTCCCATCAGAAGCAGATCTGCTCTCATTAATAACAGACGGAAGATTTAACTGAGAAGCCGCCGAAGTGGAGAAAGACTTTTTTTGGGGAGGGTTGAGATGAAGAAGGACAAAAGTGAGTGAAACTAATAGAAAGAAAATGAAAGCTTCAAATCCTGCAGCCATGACTGTAAATACACACTGAATACAAACACTGACTGTGTGTCTTCTTCACAGATGACTCTTCCCTCATCTCAGCGACCCTCCAGTTACAGGTTCACAAGCAGCTCGCCACTTGCCTTTACAATTAGTTTATGAATACGTTCTTCAGCGTTCCCTCCTTGACTGATGGATGAGGCTGACAGAGTGGATGGAGCAGCTGAAGCGCTCTCTCCTCTGTGTCGTCTTTCACCAGGTTTCATCCCGTTTGTGGTTTGCATCTCACTACTTGTTTATCACACTAACTCGCCTCTTTCACTGAGGCTTTGTTTCTTCTTTTTTTTTTTCTTCCTGTTTCTTCCGACCGCAGTGGGAGAGTTCCTTTCTGCGGCATCTCACAGCTAAATCTCTCCTTTGTCTTCCACGGGATAAAGCGATGTCTCCCAACTGAAGCAGCATCGCACAACGTGACGCTGCTTCAGAATCAATACCGGGGTGCGAAATTTTCCATCTCCGCGGCGCCGTTAACATGCCGGCTGTGAGATTTATGTGATTGGTTCAGTTGGGAGAGGACGAGGTTAGAGACTGAGAGGCAGGGCCGAAGACAGATTCTGACAGACGGTTTAGAAAAAAACAAAAACAAAAACGGCAGAAAACGCGGTGCTTAAAAACAACTTGAGGGCTGAAAATTGAAAATGTAAATGTGGGGTCATCCAGAAAACCAGCGCAACTCTGTTTGCCTGTCACTTCCCTTCAACATCATGACAGCTGCTCTAAAGTTACCAAATTCATCTGGTTTCCAAGTTAATTGTTGCAGCCGTGTGCCTGAATGAGTCTTTGTTCAGCTTTCGGGCTGCTGGGGAGCAGCGGGAGCTTGTGACAGATTTCCAGGGTTGGTTGCGAGCTCGTGGCGCCCCAACAGAGGCGTCCACGAGGCTCATAAACAGTCCCAACATGCAGAGAGGCCGTAAACAGTCTGTGAGAAATGCCCGGAGGAGGACAAAAGCCCCTCTCAGTCCCTGCTTGGCTCTGTGTGTAGACTCTCTGAAGAGCTTTTCACAGTAAAAGCAGCACTTCACCACAAAAACAAAACAGATTTATTGCAGGCAAATCACACAGACAGAGCCGATCTGGACTCAGCCGGAAGACAGGCAGCTTACAACGTCGGAGTGGCGTTTAAATCATAATCAACATATAAATACAGACTGCCAAACAGCATTGTATGTATTTATCCCCTTCGCTTGCTTGTTGGCTCACAGGACATGATGCTGGTTAATGTGAACCTTTGGGTTTCAAGTTGATTATCGCCAGGTTGTCGATCCTTATTGCTTCTTCATGAAGAGGCCGTGCTCGCTGTCCTGTGAGGAGTTCCAGTTAGAAGCGAGCAGTGGAGACAGAAGCTTTTAGTGCCGCTTGTCACTTGGTTGCTGCTTCAGAAGCTCTTGGAGAGGCCGGTGAGTCCAGCCCACAGTGCAATTACTCTGTAGACGGGGACCGACCAGACCAAACGTGGACCAAATAAACTCAATTAGGTTGACGTAACTTCTCTCACTCACTCATCATCTATACCGCTGACTCCACTGAGCGGCCTTGACACCGGGCCAAGCCAGGGTCCGTCCTGGACTGCTCAACAGTTCACCACGAGACAAACCCAGAGAGAGGAACAACCAGAGACTCTCACATTCACATCTGTGGACAATTTGAAGCCGCATATTGACCTTGTGAGTGTTTTTGGACTGTGGGAGAAACCCGGAGCACCCAGAGTCGGGTATTTTTTTTTTGGAATCACATGAACAGTTTAACTTTGTAACACCGAAGAAGGATCCACTCACGAGGGACGTGGTTTCCTCTGCTGCTCCCATAACTGCTGTGGTAGAGAAATGGAAACGATGTCCAAAGAAGGTAAAATGTGCACCATTCAGCTGCTGTTTATGAATGCTGGGCCCGCTGTAAACACAGTCGATCTCACTATAAACGACCTAATTCCACTAAAAGGTTTACAAACTGTCTTTGTCACTGTGGAAGTCTGTGCAAGTGCGACGCAGTCGTGGGTAAATCAGGTCACTCGTGTATTCTCGATTTTGTCCAACTGCATGTCAGCAGTTTTTCTTTTTACGAATATGCGCGAATGTGACGCGTTACAGTGACACTGAACACTTACCCCAGGAAGTCCAGGAACACTGAAGCACATCTTTATCCCTCGGGAGTAAATTTGTTTCACTTGTCTCGCCGAAATCTGCCAGACGTGAGCCGAACTCGCGTCTTTCCTAATGAAAATATCCTTTACCGGTAAATAAGCCGTGTGAGCCCCGCAGACGCGAGCACCGTCTCGCTGTTGTGTCACTCCCGTTATTAGCTGGAGGATAAAGAGCAGCGTCTTGCTGATGGTGATGAATTCTACACGACAGAATAACCCACGGAGGCCCGTTCATACATTTATTTATTCTGCTGGAATTGATTGGAACAATATTTCCATGCCAGAGGTGATTCATAATTCAGTGCGGCTGCGTTTTTTTTTTTTTTTTAATTCTGCAGCCCTAATACATCACGCTCGCCTTGTGGTTTGTTGGTATGCATGTGTGCAGCTATCCAGCCCTTCCTTCAGTCTCCTCGGCCTTTGTCACCGCAAGCCTCAGGAGCTCATATTCTCTGCAGGGTTTGTTGTGAAGCCATTAGCCGCCGCAGCGCTCGGGGTTTAGCTTCCCCTCGCCATTGATCGCCAACATACAAAGAGCCCCCCCCACCCCCAGCTTTAACTGAGCTTCTGTAAAACCCCAAGCAGGCTCCTGTTACCTCAAAGTCAAGCGCAGTGGTGCGGTGGGGGTCTGGGACGGGGACGGAGGACGGGGGGCGGGGGGGGGGGGCACTTCGCAGCCCAAAACACTCGGCTCTGCGTCTCTTTGTGCACCAATTAAAATGCATCAAGTGCAAATCACCTGCTGGTTTACTGTTTGAGCTCGGGGGACCGAGGTCTGGTGTCCTCGGTTGTGCCCGGAATTGGAATGGGACCTGATTAGTCCCGCATCACCGACTCTTTGGGCGAATCCATTCAGCGTGAGGAGGGAGGGAGGGGAGGGGAGGGGGGGGAGGGAGTGAGGGGGGTGGGGAGGGAACTGCTGGGAGGTTGAAACACTACCTCCCATATAAATCTGTCAGTGTGTTGGCGCCGACTTTGGGATCCTCGTGATGAAGATGATGTGGTCTGATGAAGCTTGAGAACTGCCGTTTTTTTTTTTCTTTCTTAATCATTTTAATGAGAGCGTTGGAAAGTGAAATAAGTGCGGCTCACTTTATCCCTTCAGCGCAACTGAACCGACAAATTTCGTCGCACAACCGTGCGGTCGACCTGAACGACCTTGAGCCCGTATAGATCAGCACTCGGCTGAAACTGAAGAATTATTTTCAGTATTGACGTTTCTCTCCATTATCACCTTTTACACGATGAATCATTCGACTTCTAAAATGTCAAAGACTAACGTCGTCGCTAGTCTGGCTGTGTTCTAAACAAGACAACACATTTAGTTCAGACGGGAGGGACCTGAGAATGAATTCAAACCCCAAAAAACTAACAGAACAGAAACTCACCTTAAAATGCCTGACTGAAGAGGGTGATAGCGATTAGCTTTCTGTTGAACACAATGAGAAAGAAAAAGTGTTTAAGTGTTGCGAAAATAAGATTTTGGAAATGTAACCAAACACAAACGTCACTATGGTCTTCGGGAATGTGCTTTAGAAGGGAAATGAACTGATCCAATCTGAACCACCCTAAACAGAAGAAATTCGCTTCTTTACTGATCGTTATTTTAGATTTACCTCACACATCACTTTCAGATTTGAACATTCGAAGCATTCGAGTTTCGCGACTGCAAACTTGAACAACGCTGGCGAAATTGTTTGTGTCTAAAGGAAAAAAATAGCTTTCGAATGATTCTAAAACATTTTCCTGGAAAATGAAAATGTTTGAACAATGTGAGTCTTTGTTGGAAGATTAAAAGTTCAAATTGAGGAGAGGCTTTAATTTTTCAATTTAATTGGTTTTTACTGAGATAGACGATGATAAAGCATGTACAATTAAATTGGTTCATAAATGTAATAATTTCTCAGAACGATTCGACAGAACCTGCAAAGAGACCATAATCCTTTGTTAACTTTCCAGATGGGCCAATTTCTCTTCATCCTGAAATGTAATTGTGGAAATAGTTCAGTAAACAGGGACGTCGGGACCGTTTTCTCCGAGACAAACCCCGGGTCGTCGTCCGGAGGCCACAGAAAGCGCTTTTCAGAGGCTTCACAAAAAGGAGGAAATGTTCTGAGCAGCAGCGAAGGCAGCGTGGTAAACGCCAGCAGAGTGTGGCTAACCGAACGCGTAGCTGTGGGTGTGCGAGACCGAGGAACAAAGGAGACAAGCTCCTCTGATGCAGACTCAACATGGTGAGACGCGGGGAAGGGGAAGTATCAGGCGCTTTCTGTTCCCCAGATTTTTTTCCATTTCTTTCCCAGAATGCCTCATTCCAAATAAAGGGCGACGCTGTGAATTATGCCGCCGTGGTTGTGCTGCTATTCAAATTGATTCCTGCTTTGACTGATGAGTGATATTTGATGGAGAGACGCTGCTCAAAGAGGCGCCAACCCTGCAGAGTGACGCTGCCCTTCTTTTGGTTTGGCTTCTCAGTTCCTGCCTGTGCTACGTTTCAGGACGCGTCCCACCTCAACATCTGTTTACACTGAGAAACCAAACAAGATGCAGTTTGAAGGCTGGAGAAGGTTCTTGTCAAGCCTATAATTATGGAGCGGTTTGGCTCAGCGGCACCTGCTCAGGCCAGAGGCGTCTCTACAGAAAAAGAGACAGATAAAATCGGTCTGGGGACATGATTGGATGGAAAACGAGCCCAAGTCCGGGACTCCACCGGTTTCAAATCATATAATTGCAAGTGGGAAAAAAAGCTATTTGCAATTGGATGTATTTTTTCACTTTTTTCTGGCAGTTTTGGTCAGTGAGTATGGTTAAGCTCCTCTTCCCCTCGACCAAAAAAAGTAACCGACTGTGTCGGCGTTCAATCGACAAACATGCTTCCGATAACTTTTTCCGGCCATTCTCAATATGACGCGGGCAGATAGAAAGAACACTGTTCCCCTCCTTGTTTCATCTGTTGCCCACCGTGGTCATCCAGCCTGCTCCAGCACGCACTGACACCATGCCAGCGGCTCAGACTCGTCTGCGCGTCGCCCTCATGGGGGGAGAGCTTAGTACATGTGGATTTTGGACTCGCTGCACCATCAGGCAGGAAGACCCTCTGTCCCCAAAAAATGCGTGCCACAAACTATAAAGCTGCAAGAGGGAAGCTGTTGTCTGAAGGTCTGTTCTGTTTTCAAGCTTCAAATCGTTTCCTGAGTCCCAAAGACGAGAGAAATAAGACCAGTGGCGGAGTTTTCAGCACTTCCCAGTCTCACATTGGCACCTGGTGATGCTGGGACCTGCTTGATTTAAATACACCTGCTGCATAATTTAGCAGCAACGTGCATGGGTGGCCCTGAGTGCTAATTGATCAGATAATGTTGTGGGAGCGGCAGAAGGAACCTGGAAGTGCTTCACTCACAAAACGAACAAACTGGAGGCAGATGGGAGTGCGTGGAGGAAGAAGAGACGTTTCATTCAGCTGATGTGCTGCTCTGTTTACGCTCAGGACCCCCCCCCCCCACACACACACCCCCATTCCCCAGAGGGGCTCTACTGCAGAAAGCAGAAAATTACCACACTCTCTCCCAATCCAGGTGGGACACGGTGGTCCGTCCTGTTGGTTCACATTCAGAAAGGCCTTTTTAGAGCAAACCGTGCACTTATTCTTTCATGCACTGACGGTGCTTTTCCATTAGTAGCTATTCAGCCTTACACAGATTGACTCTACTCTAAACGGCTCAGGTCACGACAATTGGTTTCCACTCCAGTGTATATAGGGTCATCAAGCATCCCCAGTAACCCAAAACTCACAGTTTATTAAAAAAAAACCAAACCTTCAGTTTGACATTTAAAACTGAAGCTAAATCTTCATGTCACGTTTTCTCAAAGCTCGACTTTCGACAGCAGGCCTGAAACGCAGCAGCGCAAGCGAGCGGGAGAAGCAGCAAATATCCTGGCCGAGCTGCACTAAATCTGACAAATGAGGCCTCCGCAATTCCACTGGCTTCATAAACCTGCCATTCAGGCCTAATCTACAGAGCCATCGACGCATGCAGTATTACTTCGCATAATTGACGGCCCCCGCATTAAGCCAATGTCACAGAAATCATTTTAATTTTCACAGCGAGCAGAAAGGAAGGTGCCGCCAGGACCTAATTGTTCCTTTGGTTTGACGCCCAGACCCCGAGAAAGATTAAGATGCGCTGGCTGTGAGAGCCTGAAAGCAATGCGCAAAAAAGGAGTCGCGTGCGTGTTGTCCCCCGGTTGTGTTGGTTTGCTTCACCTCGTGCGTGCACCGTTTTTTAGCCAAAGCAGCTCTGGATGGCTGAAGCCTCATCCTCCTCCATCAGGGAGGCGTCACAGCATCGCAAATTCATCCTGCGACGGTTCAAAACAAGCCGCCACAATCATAAAGAATCTGCTTCGTCTATCGGAGCAAGAGCCGGGTCCTTCCTGACAAGTGACCCGCTCTGCTCAATGAAATGCAGGAGAGCAGCACTCTGGTCCGCCTAGAAATTTCTGGTCTCGGCTCCTTTGCAAGTGAATCCTGAGGCGCTCGGTTTGTGTGAGGCGCGAAAATGACAGGAAGCAAAATGCAATTTGTCGCTGGACATTTGTGTGACCATAGCAACAAGTTGTCAGCCAATATTGGCTTTTCTTCATTGGTTTTCTCCCGGCCAGGTTTTGTTTCAGGCAGTAGCGTCTAAACGGAGCGGCCGCATCCCGTTGTTCAAACCAAGCTGTCGTGTGACAGGTTTTTTTACCATTTCAACCAGGATTCCAAACTACCCTGATGTGAAGGCGTCCGCATCCTTCTGATCTGTCTCCATCCTTGTCTGTGCGTCCAGGCTGAGCCTCCTTCCAGTAAAGGAAATGGGAGCGCTGCTCCTCGGCCACGGGCCCTTTCCCTTGACCTCTGACCTGACAGCGCAGGACGTGGCAGTTGGTTGGTGAAAGAGAGATCGCGCAGGGCGCGACGTATCACGTTCTCCCAGCGCCATCAACCTGAAACTAATCCAAGCTGACGAGAGCGAGATCAAAGCGGGCGCATCATCAAACGCTCCCCGCTCCAGACGTCCACACCTGCGGTCAGACGGCGCCGAGATTTACATTTTGGGAGTGAACTTGATCTCAGGCCTGGGCTGAGGAAGATTAGCCCCGTTTGAAGTGCAAACATCAGTGCTCAGTGCTGCAGGGGTGACAGGGCGGCGGCGGGGGGGGGGGGGGCGGCGTCAGGAGGCGTCAGCCCCTCCCCCCGCGAGCTCCGATGCCCTGCGGGCGGCGCCACACCTGCGGAGCTGCTGGATCACGTTGCAGCGAGCGTCCATCGCAGCTCCTCAGGCGTTGTTGGATGTCCCTGCGATTCCGTGATCACTGGCAGCTTCAGGCCTCGCTGTGAGCTCGGTGGCATTTGGGATCCTCACTGGTTTTACAAAGAAAACATTCCCCCTTTGACCGCATTGAAAAACAACAGCAGCGCCACGGGGGGGGGGGGGGGTGCTTTTGACAATTCCGGCGCAGGCTCCAAACAAGATAGATCTGAGAAATACAAGAGTCCCGTGCTCCAGGAGAAACTGAGAGAGAGCTGCACCGCACTGACGTGGTTTCTAACAATGTTGCTTGTGACGGTGGCACACTGAAATGTTTCAGAGATCATTGGATGACTGGTATGAAGCTATCTTGCAAGTCTTCCTTTTTTCTAGAGGATGTGCCTCATTTACAGTGGTTCTCCTAATGTGTCTCTCACATTTGAATTCAAATTAACTGTAGATACTGACAGAGGAAGTCAAACGTGCGTAGAGACGGTCATTTGCAATAATGACACAAAAACTGTATCACGCAGGCGTCTCTTTGCTTTGAGGAACTCGATCCTAATCAGGATCTTCTTATCAGGCGCTCTGCAGAGATTCAGGACGACACGTTTCTGATGTTTGGGCCTGGAGACACTGAAAATATGCAGGACTGAGGAACTCCAGGACAGTTTGGACTGTTTCCTTTCTGGTGCTGTTGTTAGTTGTTTAGCTTGAAGAGATTTGCTTTAGTCCCGTTTAAAAAAAATCTCCGTTTGCTGCAACCATGTCAGAGGTTGTGGCTTTTTTTGGGGGGGGGGGCAGTTGTTTTGAAGTGTACTTTGGTGAGACGTTAATCCTCAAATTGCTCCCAGGAGTGTGCAAGCACCTTGAGTGGCAGCTGTCAGAATCAAGTGGTGAGAGTGGGGGTGAAGGAGTGAGCGGGACCGACTCATGTAGAGTGCGCTGAGACTGCTGGAGCGCCCCGGTTGTGTTGTTGACTCGCATGGTTGATGTCTCCGCAATGCGTGGAAGCACAAATACAAAAAAAAAAACCCACCAAGAGGGCTTGAGGAGGGGCACGTAGTCTGTCAATCACAGAAATCACCTGTTGATTGAGCATCTTTGTTGTTTTTCTTCTGTTTTTCCAGATTAAAAACAAAAACAGGTCACGGTTGCTTGCCGGACAACGTCGGGGAATAATTGTCGTAACTACGGCTTGTAAGCACTTAATGACGGCTACTGACAAAACAGATGAAGGTCTCTGAGTGTTATTGTTGTTATTATGTTTTGGAATAACTGGAAAATGACAGGCTGTAAAACTCACGAGCGCCAACTGAACCCAAGCATCCACCGACACCCTCCTGACAGGCAGCTGTGCTTTCACCCAAAGAGCACCTTGACTTTACAGCGTATTTTTATCCTCCAGGCTTAATTAAACTCCAGGAGCCAAAACAGCTTTAGAAAGTCCACATCCAGTCAGTTGACAAACACCTTTTATTACCTCGTGAAAGACAATTAGAAACGTCTGTCACCCCGTAGCGCTGCAGATAATTGGTTTGCCCCGAAAAATCGGCCGGCACAAGTGATCGGTGGATAATTCCTCCTCAGCTGGAGAGGAGCGACGCCGGGAGAGAGTCTGCCGACATCAATGAAAGTCGGAGGGTGAGCCGATCTGTCCTTCAGAAACATAATCTGTCAGGCACAGTGTGTCCTGGCGTTTCAACTCCGGGTTACTCAGAGGAGAGAGTAATAAGGAGCGTTCACAACCTGAACGGACATCCTGGATTCCTGCAAGGTTGCGTTTGTTGTTTTAACTTAAAACTGTTATAAACGAGGGATTTGGTCAATCGTCCGTCTGTCTTCAGCCAGACACGGATCTTCTCTGATCTCTCTGAAAGGCTTTTCCTCACCCACAGAACCACGAATTCAAGCCGACGTCGGAGGAGAACGCAGATCCACGCAACCACTCGGAAAAACGAATCGCGCCTGCATAAAGCCACTGATCCTGCCCTGGAAAACGGCCAATTATGCATGACCGGTGAGGACGTCCTCTCGTGTCACCTCACTCGGCATCTTGGGCGAAATCTCACCCAAAGGCTTTTTTTTTTTTTTTATTAAAGTTTGCAGCTCTGCAGAGTGGATGAATCCAAAAAGTGCCCGCTGAGTTCCTGCATGGGCGGCGATTCCAGTGAAGGTGCTCATGTCACGATGAAAGTTAGTCAAAGTTCATTCTCAAAGAAAGTAACTATTTTTTTTAAAAAAGCCACAAGATGAATGCTGTCATAACGACCACAGGAATGTCTTTTTTTAGACTCGGTTATAAACCTCAATTATCATCACAGTCTTGTGGTTTTTTTTACACAGAACAAATCGTGGAACAGTGTTTTGGAGAAGACGCAGAGCATCTGGAGATTTGTGTGTAATAGTGCAGAGAGATGATAAAAGATAATTACCAACTTAGTCAGTGACAGAAAATGTTTTTATGACTTGGAAAAAAATTGAGTGTAATAGTCTGAGAAACTCCCACCGACGCCTCTCCTTGTGTTTATGAAACAACAGACGTGTCATCAATCAGCCGGATCTGCGTGGAAATCCTTAAAACTGCCTGATATGTAAAATCCTGGAGGTGTTGTTGAGTCGGTGCCAGAAACATGATGGATGTTGTTGTTTCTGCTGCTGTCTGCTGGACTGTGAATAAATTGATATTTGGGCGGATTTTTTTCCCCCCTCCCTTCACGAGCAGACAAAAAGCAGAAGGAGCTTCTCGTCATTTTTCATCTGTTTGTTTCTGCTTCATTACCATAAATAAAACGCTCGTTAAACAACTGGATGACCCAGAAGTCTGGTTCAAATCTCATTCTTACTTCTGACCAGACGACGACAACACCCAGCACCTACAGGAAGTCAGGCCAAGTCCACACAGAGACAAAAGCCTCTCAGGAACAGTTCCCATTTACACGAAGCCACTGGACACTATGTGGCCCTCATGTCAAGTCTGTAACAAAACATGCAAGAAAGCAGAGAAGAAAACACGAGGTGAACCAACCAAGACACATCGAATAACTCTGCAGGTTCAGAGGGGGGGAGGGCGAATGGCGTCATTGTGTCAGTGTTTTGAAAACCAATCTGGTCTTTTGTCAACAAACACTATTTCACTTTATCTCCTGAAAATACTGTCATAGATAGTAAAAAATGTGCTGGTAGTCAGAGGCTCAAGAGCACAAAAAAATAAAGTCAAAGAAAGTAAAAACTACTAAAATTAACCAAGTCGTCATTGAGAGAAGATGAACTTCCACGTGTGCCTGCCGGTGCCCCCCCCTCCCCGCCCTCCCCGCCCTGGGGTCGTCAGAGGCGTGAACAGCCTCCTCGATCGTCAACCCTCCGGACGAGAGCTCCAGCCAGACAGTCGGAGTGTGAACGGCATCGATGGGCCATCAATATTCATCTGCAGCTTTGTTAATGTCGGGAGTCGCTGCTGAATTTTTAATCGCGCCTGTTACGCTTTCCCCAAGTATACGCGTGGTGTTTGAGCTTCCTGGCACGCCCGTCTGAGCATGCTCCATCAGGCGGGAGGCCGAGGACTGTGAACGGCTCTCCCAGGAGGCCGGCGTTTAAAAGCCTCACAGCGGGCCAAATTATACAGTATGATTTCATTTATGTTGGCCGAGGCGAGCGCGCTCTGTCCAGGCCGACTGCGCAACTGTAAAACCTGACTCGGTTTTCTGCCGAAAGCGACTTCGACGGTAACTGAATAAACGCTTTGAATGAAGAGCCGCTTTCTCCATGCGGTCAGGAAAACAGCCGACGGCGGTTAATTCCGACCCACCTCTGCTGCTCCGCTCACCGGAGCAGGTTCAAATTCACACCGTTCTCAGATGGCATCGCGGCAAAAATAGCTCGGATGCAGCGTTCGGCTTTTAAGTTGTTTCTTTCTACAGCGCCACAATGCACGTGCTCACCGAGGCGTTCAGCCAAGACGTGCCATTTCATGAGATTTATTGCAAAAAACCCAAAACTGCAGCTGTGTAACTAAAACAGAGGAGCCAGACAAATCCACTGAAATGAACCTGCTTTGTCATCCCATTTGTTGTTCTGTCAGAGAAACAAACAGCTGGTGAGTCACCGGTTTTAAACTCTTGTGCCCATAATTGCTTCTCTTAACGAAAAACTAATGTGGATGCATTGTGTGTGTGAAATTCCTGTCTATTCTTCTGCTGTGTTTGTTCAATCTTGTGCACAAATGTCTTCCAAGAACATAATACAGTAAAGAACACCCAGCAGGCACAGCGGGTTCAGCCAATGTTCGTTAATAGTTTGTTGCTGTGAGAAATCACAAACTCTTGTGGAATTATGAACAGACCTCGACCTCAAAAAACTAAAAAAAAAAAAAAAAAGGGGGGGGACCGACGTTTACTGAAAGTCTCCAGTGAACGGTGGGATTTCCAAGCTGTATATTTCCATTTAAATTGGTGAAACACTGGCAGCAGGATCCGCAGACACTGAGCTCCAGATTGCTTCACATGCGTTGAGCGAAGGAGTCAAAAGTGAGAAAGCATTTGGAGAGAATCACTCTGATACTCACGACTGCTCATCCAGCAGCTACTTTACACTTGAAACTCCTGCATGAGGACATTTCAGTGCAGCAAGGACTTGCGAGGTGGGCGATCAGACCCAGCAGATCTAGACCGCGAAGGCCAAAGCGCACATTTTGACGTTCTTGTTACTGGTCCGAGGTCAGTGTCGGAGTGGCACGAGCCCCTCATGGACCCCTCCTACAACTGCCACTGAGATAGAGCCTGCTGGACAACACACGTGCAGCCACAAAAGCCATAAAAAAGCCAAGATCTAACATATGTTCGACTCATCAGGAGCACGTGCAGAACCTCCAGTCACAGCTCCACACTCGTTTTGTCTCATTTGTTCACAGTGTTTTGTTGAGGACCGACACGAGTGCGCGACAGCACGTCGATATCACCCCTCTCCTGTTGACGACGTCAATCCGGACACCTCAGACGGTTCGGCAGGAGCACGTGACGCAGCTGTCGTCATGTCGCGCCGTCTGCTGACGACTTGTTCGACTGAGAGAGAGTGGGGAGCCACTGAGTGGGCGGGGTTAAGTGTGAATGCAAAGGGTTAAATGCAGAGGAGACGCCTCCTGAGGGGAATCAATACAGCGCAACCTAACTCGACTTGCGTTGGACGGTCCGCTGGACGAGGTGTATTTTCTTGTAGCTGGAGCACAAAATGAGGACCAAGCAAACAAACAAACCTTTGTTTTTTTTTCTGAAGGATTTTTGAGTGGAGACCACGAGTTCATGTTCTTGCGACACTTCTGTCAACCAGCTGCTGGACCAATCAAAGGCACGTTGGTCCTGCTGTACAGTAAAGATCCAACCCGGCTGTTCCCACCTCTGTCTGGGGAACCCAGAGCTGACGTCTACATCGCTCCAGCTCTTCTGTCCTACACAACCTACCGCGCGGCGCCGTCACCACAGCATCGATGGGTGGTTTGCTCGAGCGCCTGATGTTTTTTGTCTTGTTTTTTTTTGGGGGGGGGGGAGGTCTGTGTTTTTCCTCTTCAAACCTCCCTGAACACAGCAGCTTACAACAAAGTGCAAAAAGCCATTTTTGCTCTTTTGACAACAAAAGTCTCGGTTTCTTATTCTTTTCACGGACCAACAGCGGTTCTGAGCGCGGAGCAGCCAGGAACCGTCTGACACGAGGACTCGGTGCAGCGTGACGTCGGCTATTTCCACGGATAAAGCAGTTTAGGACTTCCTGTGCTACTGAAAAAAAAAAACAATCAAGGTCTTTTGTTTGTTTGGTGACCTGGAACAATTTTGTTTCTCCTCCACGGGAAACGACATTGTGCTCTGATGAGCAAAATACTCAATTTCTCAACGCAAACACCGCAAGCGGCGTGAGCTGGGGCCTTTCTGCGCGTCTTTAATAAAACATGACGGAGGCGGGTTTTCCCAGGCGCTCCGGAGTGGCAGCTAACACTCATTTACATGACTGCTGTTCTTTTCCTCCGCATATTTCATAAAAGAGGAACAACAGTAGAACAGCATAATGAATTTATGGTTATTAGATATTAATGCAGCATGATGCAAACATGATCGCAAATAACATCCACTGTGATCCCAGTCGCAGCAGATTACATTAGGTGTGAGCGATCGGCTGAGAGTCGCTCGTGATAGAGTCACCGCGACGACGGCGAGGCTGTTGTGAAGGGGCGACGCTGCAGTTCAGACAGCTCATGACTCTAAATTTGCGGGTTATGAAACAGAAAGAGAAGAATTAACTCAACAATCCGACGAACTCGTCAGAAAAACCTAATTTTTAACGTGAAACAGCAGTGAATTTCGACAGCAAATACATGTGAGGATTCTTCTGATATTAATTACGTGTCAGGCTGCAGTTCATCTTTTTAGGCCCATAAACTAGAAGTAATATTCTCGCTTTGTTTTCTTCTTTACTACTGTTTTTTTTTTTCATTTCATTTTATCAGGTAGTGACTTGCTGCAGAATCCCTGTTTGAGCCCGTCGAGGTTGTTAATCATGCGTAGCGGCACACCTCGCAGCAGCCACTGTGTTTTTCTTTGTAAATATTCACAGATGTGAGGAAGCCAGTGGCCTGTCAGATGTGTTCACTCACTACACGCATGTGGCTGCTGGTTTCTTTGTGCGCTGGACAATTGCCAAGGCAAGTCCGACACGAGCAGCCCAGTGCAGGTCCACGGCAGCATGTGGTGACCAGGTGCAAACAAAAAAATAAAAGAGATTATCTGTGGATATCCAGTGGACGTGTCAGGAAAAAATGGGACATCAGGAGTTGGCTCTGCATGCTATTAAAGACTCGTCTTTGTGTGTTCATGGTCTTGGATTATGACATTAGTTTGGATCCGGCCTCCTTACTCCTAAACAAAACGTGTGCATGCACGTTTCTTAGCGATTTCGTTGTGTGCTGCTTCTTGTGACTTGTCGTATTTTGGATGGATTGTGTTCACCCCGTTAGGAGCTGAACTGTGTTCATAAGTGCTGCGAGAGGCCGATCTGTGAAATAAGCAAACACAATGGAAGAGAAAAATAATGACTGTTGTTCTAAACAAGACTCTAATTTAATCGGTTTTCATTGTCTGCACATGGAGGACTGACAATTACAGAAAAAAAGGGATTAGCTAATCACATTAGAGGTACAAAAAGTCACTGAGAACTTTTCTGTTGCAGTTTCAGTTCTTAGAGTTCTTACAATGAATAAAAACATCAGGGTTTTTCTCAGGATTTGGATCATTTCCGTCAAGATTTCACAGTTTCATGTAAATCATTCCAAGTAGTATGAAGGTTTGTACTCATTTAAGGTTTATAAATTAGGAGGATATCTTCTTTAGCTCCCAAGCATTTCATTTTCAGAGGATAAACTCATTGTGTGACCAGTAGTAAAAAGGTGTCACAGACTCTGTTTCATAGCCCAAGATGCAGCTGAGCACATCGAACTGTTCCAGCCAGTAGACCACAACAAAAAGGATTAAAACTCAAATGCTT
>JAUESF010000041.1:16778735-16796071 GCA_032274765.1 Malacoctenus tetranemus
AGCCCAAGATGCAGCTGAGCACATCGAACTGTTCCAGCCAGTAGACCACAACAAAAAGGATTAAAACTCAAATGCTTCAGAAAAAAAATCCCAGAAAGACGAAATAATTTTCAGCATTTCCATTATTAATCATTGTCATTTCACTGTGACTTTAACTAAACGTCTTCAGAGAAGATCACAAACCACTGAACGCTCCCTCTTTGTAGCTGTAAAGTGAAATTCTTATATTGAACATACCACCTTTAGCTCTTTGTAGGATCTAATTCAAGCTGTATCAGACCAAATACACAAAGTCCAGTCACACAAAAAACATATAAAGCCCAGCCATTAGCATTACATCACCATGATTGCTTTGTTTGCAGACAATGATGGACAAATGAGGACATGGACACCTGGCAGCATTTGAGAGCCTCGATAATGATCCACCTTAGGCACGATCTCCGGTACAAAGGTCACCACGAACTCAACATAAAGCACTCAAACTGCCACTATAAAAATCACCCGGGGGTATCAGGGGGGACATTAGGAGACCCCGGGAGGAATCTTCTTGATTACTCCTGCAACACTGTCGGACCGGGGCGATCGTTTCTCCACGTTAAA
The DNA here is from genome assembly GCA_032274765.1 of Malacoctenus tetranemus. Classification (NCBI taxonomy): domain Eukaryota; kingdom Metazoa; phylum Chordata; class Actinopteri; order Blenniiformes; family Labrisomidae; genus Malacoctenus; species Malacoctenus tetranemus. The sequence continues at coordinate 16,779,336 of JAUESF010000041.1, forward strand.
TTGGAAGGAAGAAATGTGTGTTTGCTCCCATTAGGCGTGTGCGTGACGCGCACACCCACAGCAGACGCATCCCAACAGCAGAGCAAGCACCACCACCTCCACCACATCATCCACCTCCAGCAGCAGCATGTCTTACCTGTGCAGTCCTTCCCTTTGCCTTTGCACTCGCCGCTCTGTGGGTAATACGTCGAGCGAGCCTCCGGCAGGTAGAAGAGCAGGGAGAGCAGACAGGCGGACACCAGGTAGCGGACCACCCCACCCGGGCGCCCGTCACACCTCCCAGGCCCTGACAGCATGCTGATGGTGATAATGATGATGATGAGGAGGAGGAGGAGGGTAGTGATCACGGTGATGGTCCGACCTCCAGACGCCGGCAGACGGACCACTGGGATCACGGTTCAGGTGAGCAGTCAAAAAAAAAAACCCCAAAACAAACAAAAAAATAAAACCACCCAGGGGAAAGCGGGACGGGGATGCGGCTGGAGGAGCCCCTCCGACGGCAGCAGACAGAGGAAGAGCGGCGGTGAGCGCGGAGGAAGTCTGTGGTGAAGATGGAGGAACGTGCGAGTGAGCGCCTCGCCGGAATCCGCGTTCAGGAAGCGTCGGAGGCGGTCCGGTTTCTCCAGGGTGGAAGTAAGGCAAGCAGCGGCAGCATCCTTGCCATCCGTCCTCCCTACGCACCGACACTCCGCGTCTCCGTAACGACCGGACGGATTCCCGACAGCTTATTTGTGTCGGCGGACGCACAAGCAGTGACCCTGCGCGTTCCCGGATCCCAGGCGCAGAGACCGCTCGGGCGCTCCGGTTATCCGAAGCGGCTCTTCAGGGGGGCGACGCGGTGCGCAGAGAGAGAGAGGGAGAGAGAGGGAGAGGGAGAGAGAGAGAGAGAGCGGCAGCAGCTGCAACCACAACAAAGAGATCGAGACTGAGAGGAGAGGAGAGGACAGACAAGCTCGGTCACGTGAGAGGATGCAACACTCCCCTCCACCTCCACGCCCCGAACGCACACGCGTGTGCACGCACGCCGAGAGACACAAAAGCAACCTCCAAACGACAGGAAGGGGTGCAGTAAATGAAGCAGCTTTTAGAAAGCACGGACGGGGACAAAATAGTCAGTGTTCTGCAGTGTGTTGTAACAGGAACATGCAGGTTATTCTCTGATTCTCAGGTGAGAAAATGAGTTGCACAGTGACATTTGAAGATAACAATGGGTTCACCTGCACCTGTTGTGCTGCTTCAGTTTTTTTTTCTAGGGATTAAAACAAATGAAAGATGTGAATGTCAGTGAGGCACACAGCATTTGTATTTCAGGTAAAGTCTCGCAGTAAGAAGCGCCTCGGCGTGCAGTGGTCCGTGGAGAGGTTAAATGCTGGTCCGCAAAGTCTCTTGGAGGAAATTGCTCGAAACTGACACTTGATGGGGAGTTTTATCAGCACTGTGTGACTGTGTGGACAATACCTGAGCTGGTTGTATAAACAGGACCTAACACGACTCATTAAACCCTTCACGTTGACTAGATTAATATTTGCACAGCTCACAGCTCCATTTCGGCCGGTGCTGGCACCCAACCAAGACGGACTAGCAGAGTCATTTGGCATGCTGCCTTTCATCCAGCTGCTGTTAGTTTGTCGTCCCTCCATCATGCTCAGATCTTTTTTTTTTGACATGGTGGAGGCAGCAGCAGCAGCAGCAGCAGCACTAGCAGCAGCAGCACTAGCAGCAGCAGCAGCAGCAGCAGCAGCAGCAGCAGTCCTCTGCGGCACCGTTGGACGCACTTGGTTCCACGCCGGCGGCTGCAACAGCTCTCCCGGGCGCTATCACCGCCTGCCAGACGGTAGAGTGGCGCAAGCCTGTTCTAAATCACTCCCAACTTTGCTGATTAGCTTCATGGGCGAGGTTAAAGACCTTGCAGAAGGTGTGGAAGGAGAGACCAGGGCTCCAGATAAAGGACGTCTTCCTTGATTTATTTCACATCGCGCTGATGCTGAGCCAAAGCCTGGAGGAGACGAGTTTTGGAGGAAACCTGGTCGATTAAAAATCAGAGTTACCCACCTAATAATGATGCTCCTGAGCGAGACCTTGAACCTCGGCCGCTCAGCAGATGAATTGAGAAGAGGACCGACCTAAATCAAGTCAATGCTGCAGGTTCTGTGTGCGTGCACAAACTCAGCCAATGGAAACGGAGAGATGGAAAAGAAAAAGAGTGAACATCAGAAAAAAACATTTCTTGGGAGGGTGTGTGTGTGTGTGTGTGGGGGGGGGGTGATCTCTGTGTTATGTTATTGCTTGATTCAAGACCACAGTGCTCATGCACTTTGCTATCTGACATTTTTATTTGGCTCTCATGTTGCTTTCCTGCTGCATTTCAAGTGAGCAAGATACTGGACGCACTGAAAGCTCAACTTAAAGCCTTGAACCACTTACACATAAACATAAAACCTTGTTATGAACACAGCAGCACATGATGAAGACCGTTTACTACTCTGCATGGAGCTTTTATTCATACAGGATGTTTGCTCTCCAGCTCCATAAATACCTTTTACAGGAAGTAATAAAGCAGACACAAGCTTTGCTCGTGTTCATCCAAGACTTTCTGCTGCTCTTGTCGATCAGTCATTTATTTTCGCCAATAGAAGATTTTTTTGCGTAGATCTTTAACCAACAATTTGTGGCAGCTTACAAAAGTTTTTTGAACAATAAAGTGGCGTAGCAATATATAGATATATATTCGGGGAAAAAAAACTATAGAAAGTTGGGTGAAAATGTCTGTGTATTCCTGAGAAAAGTGCTGATTTGTGGCAATTCCTTGCAAACAGTTCTGTCTTAATTTCTTACTAAGCTTCATCAGCTTTGGTCGCCTGTTTGGGGTTTAAAACTGAAGCTCGGTGGTCTTTAGATTATTCCTTTTCACCATATGTTTCCATCCCACCGATGAGAGTCGCCGTTAACCAGGTGCAGATGGGAGTCTTGTAGGTTCTGCTCATTTGACAGGCCATCAAACGTCTTTTGTTAGTTTTGTAACTGTGCAAAAAATGTAGAATATGCAAATGGATGAGAATTAAATGAAAGTTTATGAAATGTCTTTCTAAATAGTTGGAGAATACATGAATTTATGAAGGGACAGTTTCATAACAGCTGCTTTCTGGTCAAATATCACAAGAAATTTTAGACAGCAGCAACACTTTATTTGTAACTCATGAACTTATCTTCAGAACTCACAAAGAAAAAGGTGATCCACTGAAAAAGGTTTTGCAACTAAGTTTGAATTTGCAGTCAGTATTTCACATGTTTTTCACGTTATAATTTAATCATAATATAATGGTATAATACCTTAAATAATGATTCTTTAGTCTGTGCTTTTGTTTATCTTAGATCGTCTCTCTTAAATGCAAAGTCTCTCAAACATCGGTTATAACTAGACGATTTCCATCACATAACGATTACTATCTGCTGAGTTTGTGTGTTTTGAACGCAGCGCCGTTGTTGGTCGGCTGCCTGTCTACAGTAATGGAGTGTAAATGGGAGGGATGGGTGGGAGGGGTTGGGTGGCTTGTGGGGCACAAATGGAAAGAGAGGGATTGCAAATCAGCAATGCTAATTCGATTAAGTTCCATGATAGTTATCTCTAATTGGCTTACTGCGTTAGTTGTGGATTGGCAGACACTGGTAGTCTGTTGTCTCACAGCGGCATCGCTGCGAGGATGTCTCGTTGTTGTAAGATAATGTAAGAAAAGGAAACACTCTGATACCCTGGGGGGGGAAATCACTAATGCAACAGGTCCTGCAATTAAAATTAAAATTTCACTGCAACAATGACACACTCAAGCTGTGGGTGAATGAAGTAAAGCAAGTCAAATGAGCAGCTCACAAAGAGCTGAATCCTCCCGGGTGATTAGAAACCTCCACCTAAGAGGAACCCGGCTGTTTTGGGGGTCTTAGCTGTGATCCTGATTGTGGCGTGCAGACTCTAATTTCCTCCGCCATCTGTAGCTCCACTTCTTGTGGCAGCAAGGGCTGCCACCCCTCCACAGCTGACAACAAGAGGGAGGGAGGGAGGATAATCCAAACCATCCTGCAGAGCCAAAGAGAGGAGGGGAGACAAGGGGGGGCGGGGGTGGTGGGGTAGAGTTTAACCCTTCACTAATCGCCACACATCCCTTTGAGTCCAGGAGAAAAAGGTCTTAACGAGCCATTTAATCTGAGCAATCAGTCCGAAGTTCTGCTGCGAGCAAGCGGTGTCCGGCGGAGGCCTGAGGACACGCGGGTCACTTCCTGCATCCTCGTGTCTGTTTCTGAGTCCCGCCATGATGTCATTTCCTTTCACAGGAACGTAATCAAGCTAATGTTTGCTCATTTGAACCAACATGTTGCTGCCTGCTTTGCAGTCACGACTTTTTGTAATGAGATACCTCTGTCTGTCCGTCCGTCCGTCCGTCCGTCTGCCTGTAGTGCCGCTGGCGTCCACCAAGCTGCACTGGAGCAGAGTTATGGTCGCGTCGTCTCCCTGTGCAGCGAGGCCGAATTTTACATAATTATTGAGTGTCGTAAGATTTTAATAAGCTGACCCCGTCGTCTCCTGAAAGACTCTGTGCAAAGACCATAAATTGTTCATTATATTTCATCATCATAAAAGGACACGACAGAAATCTTATTAATCAGCTCTTTATGTGGCAGTTGTGTCTTTTAGAGAAAGCAAGACAACATCTGAGAAGGTGATTTATGAGGAAGATTCTGTTCTGTTCAGTGGAAAGAAATTAAACTCAACTTTCCCATATTATTTTTTACAGTTTTGCTTTGGGTGAAGGGTTTTACATCATGATGGCTGCAGGGTTTTTTATTGGGCTTTATTAAGCCTCATCAGAGTTCCAACCAACAAGCTATGTGTTTTATGACTGCCAAATATAAAACTGATAGATGGAAACAGAAAGCCACAAGTAACTCAACAGTTTGCATCCCTTGATTTTACTCGTTATTTGTTCTCCATGAAGCTGGTTGGATTCCTGACAGCACAGTCCAACAAGTGGACTTCACTGTCCTGCAGAGAAAATCCAACAGTCACATCTGAACTTGTTGAACCAAAGAGAAGAGGGGGGTTTGGTGTACTTCTGTCCAGAACAAACATGTTTGACCAGACGTGCTCAAGTGTATCTGTAGAGCTCTTTGGTTTGAAGAACAACAATCATTGTTATTGCTGCTTAACCTGATTGGAGGGCAGGCAGGCTCTGAACACTGGGGTGAAAAGAGGAGCTGGTCTGTTCACTAACCCTTCGATGGCAAGTAGTGAGACTGAGCTCAGCCTGACCGGGCAGGTCCAAATGTAACAGGAGGTGAAACAGGGCCAGTCCAGTGATTAAGCTTCGGGGGGCTTCGGTACTGCAAGTCGGGTGCTCACTGCTCCCCTGTCCTGCCTGTGATGTTGATGACGAGGAATAATTTCTCTCCAGTTATACAGGCTGTTTCCAATCAGCTCCACTTCCTCCTTCAGTGGGTCTATACTACTTGTCTCTTAGCTTCATTGATCATCATTCAAGCTTTGAGCCTGATCGGACTCTCAATGTGTTAATGAAGTGGACCGTTGGAGCCCCCCACCTTTAATCCCTCAATACAGCTGGGAGTTCCTCGCTCGGGCTCTCGTCACACCAGAAGCGTGCAAGTTTTTCTTTGTTTTTTTTTGAAGGGTCATCATATCACCTCCACCTCCACCTCCACCACTCCTACCACCAGCCCCCCCCTGGAGCCCTCCTCCTAGTGACAATCGATTGAGCTGCGCCACGGATCAGAGAACAAGATTACCACAGCAACTCATATTGATTTGACCCACCAACCAACATGTTATGAAGTCAGTTCAATATTGACCTATAAGAAACAAAATGCCCACAAAGTAATCATGGATCAGAGAAAAAGATAAAGAAAGGTAATAACATGGTTGGAGGGCTGCGTCGGAGGCTCAGAAAACTCTGAGTGCTGCAACGTAATGATAAGAGCTCCAAAAATATACAGCAACTCTATCTGAGAAGGAATCCTATTGACCTTTAGGTTATAGGGACTGAGTCCCAGTGGAATCAAAGAGGCCTCCTCGGCGGTTCTGTGTCGCATTTCATAGGAGTGCAGGAGCAGGGGAGCACTTTGGGAAGAAATGAACAAACAGACCCTTCATTTAAGATGAGTTTAACAACAACAATAATAATAATAATTTTAAAAAAGCATAAAAATTCACATTTGAGAAACAATGATTTTTTTTTTACAGCGTTTGAATTTATTTACACTGATCCACTGTGATATTTGACTTGTCTGATTAAGATGCATGATGTGGTCAAGTGCAAATACTGTCCTTAACTAACCGTGAATGGCGTCCATGGCATATGGATCCATGTCACGTCACTTTTTTGCTTGGAAGTGTCTCACTGAAGCACAGACTGATTAAATAAACGTACACAAGCACCGCACTGAAAACCACAGCCGGCGCTCATCTTGCCGTCAGTCTCGTGTCTCCGTCTCTGATGCTGACCAGAGAGGCTGACAGGAGCCTGTTCCCTTCACTCATCATCAGACTGAACGATGATGACAGCCACTGCGTCACTGCTCATCAGCTGCCCGAGAACTTTGCTGCGATTTCGCTGACTTTGTTTATTCTACGTTTCACAGCAGCTTGCTCGAAAGGAACAAAGGGGTCAGAACTGCAGGGGGAAATTTGGCAATGTCATAATTCTGCATTATGTTAATCATTGCAACCACCAGAGGTCACCAGCAAGCTTCTCTCCTGGTGTCAGTAGGTGTGTTTGGCCCCAATTAATCTAATCCTATCTACCAAACAAATAGAAAACACAAATTGTTCAGCACTCACACCTGTTGGTTCCAGTGCTGCCACGATTCAGTTATGGAAGCGACAGTCATATGAAGAGGAAATTCAGGCCGCCATCCGATTCTCATGGCTCTAAACATTTAAAAATCAATTTGACATTCGCTTTTAGACTTTAAGGAACCAATCCTGTTTGCTACTTTATCAGGCCTCCAAACAGAAACAGACCTTTCACACTTTTGTTTCGATGTTTCACACCCCTCCCGCGAAAAAACAGACAGATGTGAACAAGCTTGAATGTGACACTGAACGCCATGACATTTCACTGCGCGCGTCTGAATCACTGAGTTGAATAATTGTTTGAGTGTCAGACTCGTTTACATATTGAGTGCATTTCCCGGGAACACAGCGGCCAAAAAAAAAAAATATCAAAAACAACACGCGTGGGTGGACAATTTCAGCTAAAAGCCATTGTGCCGTCTCTCACATGCATAATGAGCAGTGTTCCTTTCAAAGTCTGAACAAATACAGCCGGTGTAAGCTCACGCAGCTGGCACAGGAAACACGGCTGAATATCTGAATAATAATGAAGAGCTGATACAGCAACGGCTCTGAGATGAGGCCAGCCGAGCGGCAACTCACCTGAACACCAGAGCAGTAAGTCAAATAAATAAAAGGTAGAGTCAGTGAGTCAGACTCGAGCAGCAGCTCAGCGCGGCCGGCTGTGTGCGCGCGTGAGAGAGAAGAAAAACAGCTCGACAATGAGCCGTTGTTCTGAACAGTTTGGTCAGTTGTCGCTCAGCCAGACATAAAAATGTGTTGTCGAGCACAAATGACTCCTGTCAGAGTGAGCCGGTTCGTCAAGTGCTGCAAAGAGCTGAAGAAAGGATCATGACAACCCAGATTTTCCCTCCCGAGTGAATGAAACGAAAGAATTCAAACTGAGAGCATCGGTTACCGAATCCTGGCGTAGGTTTGATTCTGTCGGCCTAAATACTGAGGCGTCAGTCTCTCAGTTTGTTTCCACAAACATGAAGCGTAAAAGATAGAGAAAGGAAATCTGCTTGTTGTGTTGTTTTGACGTAGTGTTTATGGACGGTAGAGAGCATGATTCAATTGGTGCCGCAATGATGGAAGGATAAAGATAAATGTAGATCTGGACTGGCTTAGAAACACTCCTTCAAAAACTACCGAAGTGCCACTCGGTAGAGCGCATACCTCCGCTGAGATGCCTGTCAACCTTTGTTGCTTCATCCTCTCACTGGCTGCATTCTCTTGAAGGGCCAAAAGCAAAACTGGAAACTGGAGATGCAGGAAGGCAAGAAAATACACAAGAAGATGAATGAAATGAAATACGGAACAAGCAGGAAATCAGAAAGACACAAGAAAGCAAAGAAGGACAAAAATATTACAAGTCAAAGATAACAGGACGCGACCTCATAGCCTGCTCCTAAAATCACCATGTTTGCCCTGGGACATTACAAGGACGAGACCTTCCTATCTCGCATGAGAAGTTTAGCACAAATCATTTACAAATCAGATTTTGTTTTGGCTCAAAGAAGCATGAAACCAGCAGGCTTCCTGATCACCCAGTCTGAGTGGAACCCTTCTCACCTTTCAATCAGGTGTTAAACTGAAATATATGCAACATTCAAGGACATAAATTACCCGATAATGACAGTGGAAAGTGAAACATAGACAGAGCATTAGTCTTTTCAATTGTAGTATAAATAGTGACACCAAAGCAGTTTGGACATTCAGATCACAACAGACCTTGACTTAAAAAAAAAGACAAAGCTTCCTGATGTTAAGAAAAACTAACGGACCATAACGACACAGTGGAAACAACAAGAGATCTGCTGCTGCTCTCAAGAGCTGAACCCCACCGAGGAAGCTGATAGAATAAATACCAGAAGGTGGATTTCATCTGAATCTACTTAACTAAATCTTTGTGGTACAAGCTATTTATTTTCACTGAGGGTATTTTCCCATCAGCCAGGAAAACTCCCCTGCATGGCTCTCATTACCTAAATGGATCGGTTTCTTTCTGTCTGTTCTCAACATGTCGCAAGCTTACATTCTTGATTAAATGTTCGAAATCAGGGTGCTTGTAAAGAGAAGCACAACTTATGCAATGTACAAAGTGGCAAAGGAACCACAAACAGTCAGTGTTGGTCTCAGTCGTGGTGATTTGGAGAGTTGATAAAAGTGTGTCATTTTAGTGAGGCCAAATGTTAGATATTGCATGGCTTCTTTTAATGGAGAGAAAGGAAAACAGTACGATTCCTAATAATATTTACAGTTATAAACCCCTTCTGACTTTCCCAGGTGCTTTTTGTCAAAGGCTGGGGGGGGGCTAAAGGTGGGTCACATGAGGTGTCCTAATAATATCCTCTGCAGCCGGCTGTAACTGACACTTAAAAAAAGCTAAATGTACAGATACCATCCAGATTTCTGAAGACCGGCAGCGAGTTTGCTGCACCGAGGCAAACGCAGGGGCCACCGTTTCTGAGAAACTCCTTTGTGAGCACTGACACATACCGCAGCAGCTTAATGGGGTCAAACTCTGTATTTGATTGTCATCGACTTCCCCCCCACAATCACCTAATGTCAATCCCAACTGACATCTCCAGAAAATGAAACATGACAGGAGACTTTAGGAGCAGCTCTTATTGTGTAACTGTTTCTGAAGCCGCGTGCTGACTTGCCTACGAAATCCCTCACTTGCAGATTGACTGCCTTGAATTCACTTTTGAGTGACAAGTCTTTTTTTTTTTTTTTTAAATCTAATTTGCAGTTTTGGCACAGGAGCGAGCCTCTTTAGCTCGAAGAGGTGAACACAAAATTGATGATTGATTTTGAAAAGCAGAACTGAGCGAGAAACTTGTGAGCCAACAACACTGATTGAAGCAGACACTGTCCATAAATATATCATGGTCGGTGGATCTGCTGTGGGTCATGAAAACTCTCCACTTTTGTTTCTTTGATCATGGAAAAAATAATGAGAGGTAGCTCTTGAAGTCCCGTTGCGGCGCGCTTTTCTCAAATGAAGCTGTGACGAGTCTGACAAGACGTGGAAAACACAAAGGAACACGCAGCGCAATCTGCTGTCACATGAAACACCGCGGCAGAGACGAGCCAGGCTCCGAGTTTGACGTCCCTCCTTCAGACAGAAATGAGGCCTTTTGGAAAAAAAAAAAAACATCCCAAAATGGTTTCATCATTTCCCGTCATACAAATTTCATCTCATCGATCACATTTAAGGCCTCGAGAAGGAAGTTGATGAAACTTTTGGACATACTGCAAAACCTTTCACTGGGAGATAACAGTGTCCACGCAACGGTCTGTATTTTAGCCAAGACATTGAACATCAAATGGAATTGAAATGCCTTCAGATGGCGGAAAAAAATAGACTCAAACTACACACTCAGATTTCTTTATGCATTGCCTTTTTCATAATGAATCTAATCAGTGAAATGTGAGGCTGATCTTCCAATGAATAATTTGTGTCCCATCAATAATTTACCTTTTTCACAATTTACATTAATATCATTGCATAGTGTCGCTTTATTGCCTTTTCTCTCAGTTTTCAGATATTAACAAAATGCCTCTCAGAAGAGACTTTATTGTAATTTCTATATAATGACAATTCATTTACTCTCTGAACTCAACAAATCTGTGTGCGATTGTGAAGTGATAGTTGAGATCTTTAACGTGAAAGAAAAAATATTTATTGTAATGAGAGAGTGGAGCTCAGTTCTTAGAAAGTGTGAGACGATTAATAACTGTGGGCATAAAGGGGCAGTTTCCACATTTTCACATACGTTGTAAAAATCTGTCGCGAAACACAAACCAAATTGTCTTGTGCAGGTTCGCCCCCCAGTGGAATGTTGAAGAATCGCATGAAACACTGACTCAGCGGTGCAGCGCTCAAACCTCCGTGCACTGAGAAAAAATTACATCCACAGTATTCAAAATCTGAAGGGAGGTCAGTGGGATCAGGTTGATCGACGTTTGCATTTACTCTGCACGTGATCATTTGTTGGAATGAGAGAAAGAAAGTGTCCACACCTTGGTGAGGCTTTTCTGCCCTACGTTTCCACGTTCTGCCTGTTCTAACATAACCCCTTGGTTGCAAAACTGCAGCCGATGAGTTTGGCCTTTGAAGACATTTCAGCCAAGATCAGCTGCGCTTTACTCCGTCCAAAAACACGCACACACCCAGCCAGCACGCAGTGAGGAGCTAAAGCCAATATTGCTTTAGTGGGCTGGGTGAGGGGAGCTGTTGAACTGAAAAGGCAGAAGTTTTAACCCAAGTGTCTTCAGACACATGTTGACTGTGAGATCTGTCTATAATCCACCAAACTAAGTCCCGTCCCTGTCCACCGATGGTCCTCCTGCATGCTACCTTTTTTTTTTTTTGTGCAAGAAGCTTTTCTAGTTCTAGTGTCTTACAGGTGAGGTCAACGCAACCACCCTGATACAGATTAGTGAAATACTTGGGAGCTAAAAGTCTCTTCCAACAGGATTATGAGCTGTTTCAGTTCATCCACGCTTGCTCAAATGTAGCAAACACAGCACAAAGATAAGGCAGAGGCAAAAATACACAACAGCTGTTTGATTTTTGGGTTTGCACCTCTAGGTGTGTTTGTCTGATCGGAAGCCGCACACACCAGCTTCTTATCCAGGCAGCAACGGGTCAGACAGTTCAAAGAAATGGTGAACAAGATCTGCAAAGTTGTAACAAAACACACATACAAACTTAACACCCAGAAAAAGAATAACAAGAATCTGAGGATGGTGTAAGATGACTACAAACAAAAAAAGCCTTATTCCTAACTGTAACATGGCTAATGAAGTAAAAAAGTACACAACTAAGACAAATAGAAAAAACACAAACGTCGCAAAAAGAAGGAAAACAAACATAAAGAAAAAAAAATAACTACAAAAGACTGGACTTGGACTAGACCACAATCAAGAACAACACAGCCATCAAAACATTGAAAACAACCACAAAAGACAGAAAACCCCTCTCAAAAAAAGTATGGATTGGTATCTATGTTGTGGGACCTGAGAGGACCAGTCGGTGCGTGGGAGTCTCTTACTGTTCTCTCACACTGAGTAAACTGAAGCTGACAGCTTTGCATTTCCCGTCTAATCCTGAGACTCTCACCATCAGACACAGAAGTGGACACGACTGTCACATGCTGCCCAAAGCCCAGTCACATGCTTCCTCGCTGCTGTCCTCCTACACTGCATGCTTCAGTGTCCTCCTCTGATGCATTCAGGTGCTCTTTTCTACAGGAGAACAATTTTTTTTTTAAGACGTTGCAGGGACATTGAAAGTGATAAATTGTAGTTGTGCAATGCTGAACACAAAACTGCAGGTGGGAAAGTTTAAAAAGCTTCTTTTACTCCACAGTTTTATTGTTTTCTGAGAATTTCAAGCAAAGTCAAGATGTTTTTCTGGCGATTTTAATGTTTTTTTGAGTAGTGAATTACATTTGTGTATTTATAGGATCTGGACAAAAGAAAGAGGCAACTGTTGAGTTTGTTTCTTCTTCAGTCTTCTAACAATGAGCCATTGACCGATGGTACTAAACCTCTTGTAAAAATTCTCAGCTGCAGTCCTGCTAAATCTAATGCACCATAAGTAGAGGAATACAAATGTTACATCTATTTTTAACACTGTAACATCAGACCATCTTTTCCCTGAATGAACCCTGATTACCAATGCTCTAAAAGCAACAGCAGGTTCAATTACATTAAAAGCTACCTAGTCTTAGTACAGAGGCCTCTATGGACCCGACTTTTTATACTATAGAACAGCACCACAGCCTGGGACAATTTAATCTTGTGTGGGACCTCTCAGTTAGAAAAAAAAATGCATACAATAGATCACTCAGAAATGATCACGAAAAAGTATTATATTATTCATACTTCCCCTCCAGACTCAGAACATTTCTCAGCACAAAGTTCATTTCAGTGCTGACGAGCCATTTGTGTCACCACAGAGTGAGACAACATGACATGAGGCCATGCCTGATGAATGAAAAGTTTCAATTTAAAAATAAGTCAAACGAAAACAACAACAAAATGTTGTCCAAAAGAGAAAACAAAGAATTTACCAACCAATCAGTCATTGGTCTCAGCTAAATGTTCAACTTGCAGACGCATGATGCCAGAGTTAAAAAAAGATTAGTAAACAGTTTTCACTCAAACGTTTTTTCTGTAAAATTCGGCAATGTGAGTCATTGTGAAACATTATTTGCAACTCACCAACCTAAAATTACAAATTCTTCTCAGTTCTCTTTTTTTTGTACAAAATCTTGGATCTTGTCTGAGCATTTGTTTAAATTTTGCTTTCATTATTTTACTGGAAAGAAAACAAACGCTTTGTCACCAATGCTTTAGAAGTTAGGTCACCCTGGCGTGGGAGCATTTTTCCCCATCCTGTACATTCATTCATTTCCCTCCCTCTCCACTTGCGTGAACGCCTCTTACATTTCCGCCTGCCCGTGAAGGCGACAAAGACAAGATCCCTCATCGCCAGATCTCACAGGACCATTCAGCGCCGACAGCCGCCCCTACGCCCACTGAGGAGGATCAAACGCAGCATCCCTGGTCCCCGTAAGCCATTTTCCCGATTGTAAATGCAGGTTTTGGGCAGCGTTGTGGCGGCTCAGAGACACTCAGCGTCCTCTCCGGTTAGGCTCCGCACGGCGGCGGCGGCGGCAGCGTGCAGTTTCCGGGTTTGCACCCTTTGTTGCACACGGCACCGTGCTGGTGCAGAGCGCACAAACCCAACGTGTTACTGTTTACCTACGGTTTCTGCTCAAACGCAGACACGCGTGGCCAACTGCACCGACCCGCAAACGAGCTCGTTGTGTCCTTCTTGACATGGTTTTACCAGCGGACGACTGAGGCCGAGGTTCGGCGGCAACACGAGGCCCGAGCCTGGGCCGCGGCCACCTGGCAGACGCCGTCGTTCAGCATCCTAAAGGAATGTAGCGAAAAACCGCTGCTAGCACCGCAGCTAACCGTTCTCATTTACCGACAAAACGGCGCAGGTGAGCGGCCCCGGTCTGTGGCTTGGTTAATCTTGGCCAATCACTTAAACCATAACACAGATGTGTGCCTCGGTTCAATGGCGATCTGAAAACTCTCTGTCAAATTTGACAAACATACGCTAAGATATGGTTGAAATTTATCCCACCACAGACCAAACTTCATATGAAAATCCTCTCCTTTTAGCGTTTCCCGTGCTTTTTCGGGACTGCCAGTGTTCACATGAAGGGATTCAGTCCAGCATAAACTGTTCTTCAATACGGCCGAACACACAGTAACGCATAGATCCGTTTATACCCTGTGATCTCATTTCGTATCGCCATCTGTCTTTTGAGAGACGCCTCCGTGGGCTGAAACTGCTTTTATAGGAAGTGATGCTTTGTGCGACTGTCCATCCGGATTACACCGCAACATACTGAATGTTCTGTGATCACTATTGTTTTGTTATTCTGCTAATGTAATTAATCCAGAACAGCGTTTTTGGCAACAGGAGGAGAAGTACTGCATTTGTGATTCAGTTGTATTTACTCAGGATCCAAGTATAGTTGTTTGTAAGTTAAAAGTACGACACGCCAGTCACAACACATAATGGTGTTAAACGTCCAATGTGAAAATGATTCTCTCAGTGTATAAGGTGCTGAAGATTTTGGTGTGTTTCTTTATGAGCTGTTTGCATTTCTTTTGACCACCCTTCACTGGACCATCTGCTTTGCCTTTGCTGCTAAATCTCCACCATCTGAGCTGTTTCGCCCCCCTTTGTTTCACTTTTCCTCCCTCCCACCTAAAATCAACACTATTTTGTTTTGATAGGTTTCAATCAAGTCCAAGGCTGAGATGACAAGTCTTTTCAGTCCAAACATAGGAAGTAATAACTTGTTCTATTCAATTTCTTTTATTTCTTTTAAATGTAACTACTCGCAGTCTTTTCGTGCCACTTTGTCTCTGCACCGTTGTAGCGTGAACAATCATTAGGAAACTCACAAATTACCTATTTACTACGATTGCATGCAGACGCATGATTCAGTGGTGGTCTATTGCAGAAGTTAACATTCAACATCAGTTACTCACAGTGTGTTGCTTAAACACATTGGGGTTTGTTTTTTTTCTAAAAGATTGTCAACTTTAGTGCTTTGACTTGTGTATAACCTTTCAGAATACTTGAACTCTGTCCATGACTTGTGAAGAAAAGCAGTCCAATAATCCCTGATTCTAGTTCATTCTAGTTATTTGTTATTTATTATCCACTAATCCAGTTAAAACGGGCATCATTTGTAATCTGTTTGAGAAAATTTTTTATAGTTTGTTTTCCAAATGTCTTTATCAATTTCATGTGCTTTTTTAACTCTCTTATTAAAACATTCTCGCTAATGTTCTAGAAGAGATGGACCCTTTAACTATAAATCATACTACTGTGGTGTTACACTATTTCCTGTTGCATCTGTATACTTTGTCGAAAATTGAGCTTGTGAATGCACAATAAAATTCTTGGCTTATCAGATTGACATGCAGGAATTGAATTGCACTGGTCATATGACCCAAGTGGTATGTTTGATCTAAAGCTCTTTGTTTTTAATGCAGAGATGACACATGAGAAGACGAGCGCCGCCTTCTTGGCGCTGATGCTTCTCTTCACCGTGAGCGACGGTACGGCTGCTCCTGACTGCAGCCCCTCCACCGCCGAGGCGAGCAGCGGGGTGCGTTTGCTGTCCGCTGTGGTCGACCCACAGAGAGCTGAGCAGAGCCAGAGGCAGCACTTGGAAGCTCTTTTCAACAGGTGAGTAACTCAGACAGTGGGACTGGGGATCTGGAATTTTTAAACTCCGTTGGACGGAGCAGGTGTTCAGCAGAAGTACATCTGACTGGGTTTATTTTACCACATAGAGGAGGATAAAAAATCTCTAGACTTTTTTAAAAGGTTGATTCACGTTAAGGTTGTTACCACTTGTTTTTTGCACAAGAGGTGGAAAAAGCTGATCTTTTGAATTGTTTTAAATTTCTGCATTAATGTTTATTGAGTAAATTGTTGCTAAAAATTCAATCACTGGTATTTTCACTGACAAAATAAGCCGCACTTTTAAAAAGAAATAGTCATCGTAAACTTTCAAAGTTTTCTGCCTGATATTTAGGCGTCTTTTTTTTTTTTTTTTTTAAGATATGGAGAAAATGGCACCATCTCTCTTGCCGGGTTGAAGCGCCTTTTGCAAAGTGTTGGACTGGATCGCATCAAGACTGTCATGGTGCAGCATCATGAGCGAGCAGGCCATCATAATCACCACAGTCACCATCAGCACGAGGGCCATCAGCATCACCATCATCTTCACGATGGCAACGACTCACACCACCACAAGCATGGCCTCTCCTCGCAGACTCAAAAGTTTCCAAAGAACTCCAACAACGAGGACGACATGCCGAAGAAGGGACACAAGACCTCAGAAAGCCATCCCAACCTGTACGACAAGAAAACCTCGGGGTCAGTGGCAATGGCCCAGGAGATTGAGACGACGGCGGCAGCTTACAGTGCCCAGCTGCTGGTGGATCCGCAGGACAGTGCCTCTGAGCCACCAAGTCCTGCTGGAGAGGAAACTACGCAAGTGGGCATTGGCAGACTGATGACAGAAAGCCAGACGCAGGCAGCTCCAGTCAGCCGAGGGGATGATGGTGACCACTATCACCCTCACGATCACCATGACAATGACCATGACCATAATCTCCAGAACCGCAGCCTTGACAATGCAGAGGTACAACACTGATTTCTTGCTATTGGTGTCTGTCTGTCTGTCTGTCTGTCTGTCTGGATAGCTGTTTTATTGGTGTGCTTTATCCTGTGTTAAGTGTTCTCAAAGCATTTTATTCTTCCAGTAGAGTCCAT
>JAUESF010000041.1:16814423-16834669 GCA_032274765.1 Malacoctenus tetranemus
ACACACACACACACACACACACACACACACACACACACACACACACACACACACACACACACACACAAAGACACACACACATAAATGTCATTGTGGGTTGTTGAGACTTGCACTGCTTGACCTTCAGTCTGCTTCTGCAGTGGATGATAAAAGTTTAGGACATCATATTTTTTCTTGCTTTATTGTCTAAATAACTTCAGAAACTCCCTAAAATCACAACAGGAACATCCTCTAACAATACCTGAGCACATTTTTTCGTTTTAGGAAGCCTTGATGTATTTTATAAGCTCCTGGGCTTTTGAGCACCTGCAGCCAGTGTTCATCATCACATTCAGAAGCATAAAGGAGAATTTATACTACAGCGTTACAGTGAAAACAACACACGTCCTGCTGGAACACAAAGCACAGAGAGCTGCAGCGATAAACTGAGGCTGAAACCGCTCTCTCCTCGTCTCTTCCTGCCCCTCTAATCTGGGCCTGTTGTGCTGACTGAGGGGGAACCAGCCTCAATCCTCTCAGTCGGCTCATTCACGTAGAGTGCCTCTGTCTACCCGTCTGTCTGTCGTCCTGTCTGTCCTCCTGTCTGCCTGTCTGTCTCAGTGCGCGCCTGTCCCAATGTTGTGATTTGTGGCCAAGGACGAGTGGCACTGAGCATCCAGTGCCGGTCAAAGTTCACAGGGGTGTCACCTGATTGGCTGGGAAGGAGCCTGAAGAGGCTGAGACAGACACCAGTGTTTACTTATAGAGCCTGTCTGACCCACAGCAGTCCTCCTCCTCCTCCTCCTCCTCCTCCTCCTGCTCTGAGTCCTCCTCTGAGTCCTCTGCACGTCCTCCACGTCTGCAGCACAGGTGAGTCTCTCTGAACTTTATATCGCATCCATAGTTTCACTTCATCCATTCTTATGTTCGACAGATTTAAAACATGTCTGAAAAACAGCAGAAATAAGGCAAATATTGTTTCTGCTGATGGTGAAACTTGGTGAACATGATATGAGCTGCATTTAAAATGAATCTTTTTCACAAATCAAAAACATCCCATCGCTACATTGCTGTTTGGTCTCATTATGAGATGCAGGTGTCAGCCTGAACTACATTTACATCTTAACTTTTTGGACTCTGACAATAGAATAACTGAGAAATACAGAAAGTTTGACTGAAGTTGTTTTTAATTCTTATTCACACAACAGCAAGGAAGAAATGAGATGCTAAACGTGCAATATGTTACTAATGTGACTATGACAGAACTTTCGGTTTGTTTTTCCAAAGCAGACCTCTTGTTTTTGTCCATGAGGAGTTATTGATGTTATCTGCTGATGTTATGTTATAGACGGGAGGTGAAACTCACCGTAGAAGCTTTTAAAAGGATTAAATAGCTCAGCTGAGTTAAGTCTGCTTGAGTCTCCCGGTCATCTCACCTTAATAACTCTGCAAGGAGAAATGAATTACCTGCATCGTAAGAGATTAAAGAATAAATGACAAGAGAATTTAAAAAGAAACAAATATTTAAGAGCAGCATAATATAAACAGTCACAAAGTTATTCAGTGGTTTAAAGACAATAATAATCTGAATTGCATCATTTTTTTTGTAAATTTCCCTTCTAAACATTCACCTTCAATTCACTCCAATCTAGTTTGTATTAAAAACAAAAAGCAACATTAATTTTTAAGCACAAAAGGCTGCAAAGGGAACATCTCCTCATCTTACTGTCTGTAGCAAAGGGAACATGAAAATGTAATAAATAAGCAGTGCGTAAAAACAAGCACCACATGGACACTTAGTGCAGGAGAATAATGTGGCGTGAGAAGAGCCCTGATGTGTGAACTGTTTTAATTGTCATATTCATGAATGGACACGAAGACAAAGACAGCGTTCTTAATCTTAAACTTAATGTTCGTTCTCGTCATCAGATGTTTCCAATGACTGGCAGACCTGCTCACACTCCAGTTCTCTTCGACATTTCACGATCCTACCGGCACGTGTTGACGCCGCTCATTTCATTTCACAGGCTCAGAAGGATTAAAAGGACATCCACTGATTGTGACAACAGCAATGTTTTTTCAGGGTTCAAATCCTGGTAGTTGTCTTACTTTTATTTTCAGGGTTTCTTAACCTCAGAAGAGGACAGTTTTCGGTGGATACACGAGACAGCGCCGTGGTGCTTTTGGTCAGAGCATCTCTGAAAATACATCTTGTGCTTCATGCCAGTTGTCACAGAGTGATTTCACATGACACAGAGCCGCACACTTTCTGTCCCACACCACTACAAAAGAGGGAACAGCGTGAGAAACATAATCACAATGTCGTAATTCATCAGAAAACATTGCTGACAGGATATCTAAGTAACCAGCCAATCAGAGTGGAGTAAAAGTGTGTCAGGAAGCCAAGAAGATGTCCTCATCTCTCTGTGACACCGTAATGTAAATGTCCTGGTCAAATTCATCCCGTCTCAGTTGCTGCCCACCAACATGCTTCTTCTTCTCTCTCCCTCAGAACTAGCTGAACAACAGCCGCCCCCCCTCTCTGCACAAACATGAGTCCCAAAAACGTTGTGTTCAAGAAGATCTCCAGGGACAAGTCGGTGAGTGAACGACCTCAGGCGAAGCACAGACACAGAGATGATGCCAGTTACCCACCGTGCACAATCCCCACGTGCTGTCAACAACATTTGTTTATTTAGATCATCATTTCAACTCATTTCGTGTTTAACCTTTTCTGTTATATGATGTAAACGTCGTAAGAAAACAATGTGTTCAGTTCACTCTGCTGATGTGTTTCTCTGCTCGCCTCAGGTCGGAGTCTACATGGGAAAAAGAGACTTTGTTGATCGTGTTGACTCAGTGGATCCAGTGGGTGAGTCTCACCAACGGGACAGTTTGAACATGATTGATGCATCAGAAGTGTTTCATTAGAGTAACAAGCTGAGTTTGGCTCCCAGCTCATGCTCGGTGCATAAAGTCCTTAACACCAGGACATGATGATGGCTCCTGTATCCCATGTCTTACCCTTCTTGTCTGGTTTCAGTCAGAGAAAGACAAAAATGTCCAAACAATAATTAGTTGTTAATCTTCTAAATATGCCAACTTAGGACTTATTGAGTTTTGATGTTACTGTCGAAATCAAACTCAAGCTGTCGTGTAAATAAACGTACCATATTTTTACAATGACGTTGGTATTAAAAAAGCTCCTTTTTTAATGAATCAATTCAATGCAACCAGGGAGCTTGATCACCTTTCACCTTATAAGGTCCTGTGGATGTCAGATTACAAGCATTTTCAAATCAAGTGAAAGGTATGAAGTTCGTCCCTTATTTCACATGATATATTCATGGATTTTCCCAACAGTATTTCTTTCACTGTGTCATGAAAACAAGGAAGTGATGAGGAAGTGTTGAAGTCTATCAGTAAATCTGAAATTCCTGGTTTTAGCACAGAGCCAAAGATTGCAAGCAAACACGTATTCCAGCGTGATCATATTACCAGTCCACTGTTTTCTCACCTTTGAGTTACTTCAGTGTTGTAATGAGATATCTTTTTTCCTAAATAAAATATCTAATCCTGTTGCAGCTAATCTTATATTGTGGTTGGGAGGGGTCAACGTGGCAAAATAAATAAAAATAAATAAATAAATAAATACATAAATAAATAAATAAATAAATTGTTTCTGTTTGAAGTTTTGCAAATTCATGAAGTCAAATTTTGATGTGGGACGTTGCATTATATTATCAGTGGGAAAAAAGTAAAACATGAAGAAACACATGTTCTTTTTTGTTGACTGAATTTTTTAACATATTTTTCACCACTAGACGGCGTCGTTGTCATTGATTCTGAGGCTTTGCAGGGAAGAAAAGGTCAGTACTGCCAATTGTTATGAAAACTGATTTGAATTCACATTTTATCACTCGCGTTTTCATTTCTGAATAATGTTATATGTACACATACACGCCTGGTGGAATGTCATGTTATAGACCATCGTATTATAGTGTTGCATTCATGTGTCCAATTTTATCATGAGTGAAACGAAACAAACAGAAGAAAATTTGGCTCAAGCATCAGTGACACAATTTAGAGAAAACGGTTTGGCAGCTCATCATATGACGTGTGAAAGCATGAAAGGAAAAGTTTGATGAATGATTTGAATAAATGAGGTGAAAAAAAGTGGGTCACTGCTCTCAGGAGGCAAATCTGGTTCCTGCAGTTTTAGCTTCTCAGATAAACAGCAGCGGTTTCTGGTTTCACTGATCGTCAGCATCAGCAGACTGACGACAGTTCCCACTTTCAGCGCGTCCGACAGAATCAGACACCCAAAGATGTCAACTTGCGTTGTAAACTAACAACAGATTTTTTTTTCACCTTCTCCGACGATTTTCTGCTGGACAATAAACTAAAGTTTCAATTGTTCAACGTGAAAATCTGTACAGAAAAATAGTTTTCGTTCTGCTCAAAACAAACATCAATTTCAATTAGAAAATAAGGCAAAAATGGCTCTTTTGAAAATTGTCTCTTGTCCTTGACTGTCTGCGTTTCCTCTGCTCTCCAGTGTTTGTCACACTGAGTTGTACCTTCCGCTACGGCAGAGACGATATGGATGTGATGGGAATCGCCTTCCGCAGGGAGCTGTACCTGTCCACCCGGCAGGTCTACCCGCCCCTGCAGGACCGCGAGAAGGGCATCCACACCAGGACTCAGGCCAAGCTGCTGCGCAAGCTGGGAAACAACGCTCACCCGTTCTTCTTCGAGGTGTGATGGAGAGCTGGAAGAAGCGCACGCAGGAAACTGAAATGGTGCGTGTTGCTTTCTGGGCTCCAAAAAAACCCCTCTAAAAACTGTTTTTGTCCTCAGTTCCCTGACAACCTGCCTTGCTCAGTTGCTCTCCAGCCGGCACCCAACGACGTCGGCAAGGTGAGATCCAGACGGAGTACAAAAGTGAGGAGGGGAACATCTCACAGGATTGTCACGCTTCTCCTCTTCCCTTTCGTAGCAATGTGCCGTGGAGTTTGAGATCAAGGCGTTCAGCGCTGAGAGCCAGGACGCCAAAGTGCGCAAACGGTGAGTTTCCATCAGGAGCGGATAAGGAAGAAAAGTCCAAAAGTCCAAAAAAGTTAGTCGCTCATTCTCAATGAAAGCTTCACTGTGGCACACGTCCAAATGTCAAAGGGGAGAAGCGGTCAAGGGAGTGGTCGCAGTGATGCTGTGGTGAGCCAGGCACGGCCTGACGGGGGGGAGGTCAAGCGGTCAATACATGCTTTGATTGGCCCTGGTCGTGCTTCTGTGTGAGAGCAGCTGAGTGGAGTTTTTTAGGGGACAGAAACGTCTCTGCTCTCCACACTGCCTCCTTGGCACCACAGTTGTAGACATGTGAATAAGTTATTTCATGACTTTCATGTTTTTCTGTGGGTTCGACAGGAGCACGGTGAAGCTGCTGCTCAGAAAGGTCCAGTACGCTCCTGAGACTGTGGGAGCAGCGCCCTCTGTTGAAACCACAAAAGACTTTGTCATGTCTGACAAACCACTGCATGTCAAGGCCTGTCTGGACAAGGAGGTCGGTTTTAACTCAAAGTTGTCGTCTTCTTCACAAACAATCACAAACATGATATATTCTCATAAACGTAGTTTCAGAACTTCAGAAAACACATTCAGGACTTTTCACTCCAGCTTCAGTTCAACTGGAGGACTTTCTGTGTTCATAACTTGCTGTTCCAAGACCGAACATCCAAAACAGATGAGGAAAAGAGAGCGTTTCTCCTGTTTTCAGGTGTACTATCACGGTGAACCCATCAAAGTTCACGTCAATGTCACAAACAACTCCAGCAAGAACATCAAGAACATTGTTCTCTCTGGTAAACACTTTGTTAATCCATCAACCACAATAATTAGAAGAAAACCCAAGACCGAGGTTCATGTCCTTCCTGTCTCTTGTGCTTCCTCAGTTGACCAAGTCGCCACGGTGGTGCTGTACTCCAACGACAACTACGTCAAATGTGTGGACATCGAGGAGTCTGGGTAAAAGTCAGCAAGCACTGCATGTACCAAACAGCGAAGATGCGCTGAAACTGAAATTGAGCTTGACTTCAAAATCTCCCCAAAATAAACAAAACAGCTGTAATTATTTAGAGTAAACGTTACTCGAGAGTCCCAAGTTGTTCAAAGTGACGCTGGAATAACAACAGCGTTGAAAGTGTCCACTTCGAAAGGTGACCACTCCCACAGGGAGGCTGCGGCTCACCTCAGACGCTCCAGGGCAAAGATATCAGGTTTCATGTCGGTGAAGTGACGGACAAAAAGACGCAGCAGTCAGAGGGAACTCGTCCTGCGTGTGAAAAGAGGACAACTTTAGGAGGGATCACAGGGTACATGGTGGACCTCTGGGACACTGAGACTTGTTTTTGTTACCAGCTCAAACAAAAAAAAAAACTGACCTGTGATCTGTTTGAAGAAAGCTCAACTTTAGGAGATTCACCAACAAGACTGTGTGATGAAGTAAAAAAATTGTAGTAGGAAGGAGAATATGTGTCCCTGAAATCTAATTCATCTTCGCCTCAATTAATACGTACAAAGAGATTCATCTTGTTTCATGTAACGTATTTCTTTTGTTCTGTAGTAGGTTCTAGTAAAGTGATCTGTTGGGTTCACTCGGCTTTTTATTTGTAATCAGTGTGAAAAATTTAGATAAAGATTTTTATGACTCAAACTAGAGGAAAAACACCTCTGAAGTTCACCATTGCATCAAATTTCCAAACTGCAACAGGAATCCCATCCCAAATCCCAGATTTAGTGGCTGTAATAGGATAATGGAAGAAAAGCTCATTCATGCACTGTTGTTCTACTTGTGCTTGTTCAGGGATTCAGTGTCTGCTGGAGCGACGCTGCAGAAAGTCTACACCATGTTACCTCTGCTGGCCAACAACAGGGAGAGGAGGGGCATCGCCCTGGATGGCAAACTGAAGCACGAAGACACCAACCTGGCATCCTCAAGCATGTGAGGAGACCCGCTGACGCTTCCTTTCCAAAGAGCTCAGCAAAGTTTCAAAGATGAAAATGTGTTTGTTTTTTCTTCGCCAGCGTCAAAGAAGGCGTGCTGAAGGAGGTGATGGGAATCATGGTGTCTTACAGAGTGATGGTGAAGCTCATCGTGGCCGGGTCAGTCTCCGTCCCACGTGTTTATGTCCCACAGTCATTAGCCAGTAAATAGCCATCACATCGATATTCAATGATTTTGTCATTTATTGAGCTGCTGTTGTGGTATTTTTTTTAGTTTTCTCCAAGAATATAAAAACCAATGACCAATTTAATCTTTTCCTGATTTTGATCCCCCTTTTCACTCTGCTCGCAGGATGATGGGCTCCAGGTACGCTTGATTCTGTTCATTTCCAATAAAATTCTCAAAATGTCAAAAAATAACTGTTTTGTGAAAGTTAAAACAAAAACAATTGTCTCATTTGTAACTTGTTTTTCGCTCGTTTCCAGTTTGTTGTTTTTCTTCCTGCTGTAAATATACTTATTTTTGTTTAATTAGGAAGGAAATTGTTTATCTTGTTTCAACATCTTAATTAGTAGCTTGAGCTTGTTTATCTTGTTAAATTTGCTTTGCAGTGAGGTCGGCCTGGAAGTTCCTTTCAAACTGATGCATCCTAAACCAGATGCAGGTAACAAGTCTGTTAATGTCAATCTTTCCATTTAGTTTAAAAGTTTGACAAAACAGTTGATGAATCTACTGGTCTTTTAACTTCTGGTTTGGACTTGAAACATCTGAAAATAACAGAAAAGAATAACAAAAAACTTGAGATGATGTTTTTATCAGCAACCAGTTTTCAAAATAAATACAAGAATCTTTCACTTCAATAAACTTTTCAAAACAAATGACTTTTTCCTTTACATTTCCCTCATGTTGCCTCTTCTCTTTTTCCCTTTTCTTTCCTGCTGCCAACAGTGAAGGAAAGGTAAATCTGACAGACATTTTCAGTGGCTATTTTGTAGATTTTGGCCGACACTTCCACCCGTGTGCCGTCATAGTACCACTATGCTAGACTCAACCAACTCGCTATCAGAAATGAGACCTGAGGAGGCGACTCAGGGACTCCAGACGACCCGTTTGGTCTTCAAAGTCCAAGAAAAGGATGTTTGTCATCGAGTACATGATGATGGAAAATCTCCCAGGGGAGAAGGCTCCTCCCCCTGGGCCTTTTTCCTTTCACTAACCTCTCTGGGTTTTCCACCATCAACACAGCAGATCTAAACAGAACCGTCGCCGGTGTTTCGATCATTTCTTTTTAAGAACATCTTCAATGAATTGAACGTTCTCCTCTCTCGTGCATGATGCTATCGCCACTTTTGGACACGTGGACCCCTCTCTCGTGGTGGTAACAGCAGTTCAATGGTCCCCTTGGGACTCCTCAACACACAACTTAAAGGACTTCACAACACAGTTCAGCCATCCCATCACACAGTACCAACAGATTACATTGCTTGAGGGATTGCGGCCTGTGGTGCATTTACATCACTTAGTTTCTGCCAGGATGTTCCAGTTATAACACAGCATTATTCACCTCAAACAAAAGCTTGTGTTGCTCGGCTTGAGTGAAAGTATTTATGTATGAGGACAAATCACAGACAGCAGCCAAGAAGAGGATAAACAGTCTTTGTGTTTATCAAGCCACTTGGTGTTCATGTCCTCTGTTGTTCGTCCCTTTTGTTCAATTGATCCAGTTACAGGATTATGTTCTCATATCTTTTTATCACTTCATCAGCTCTTCTTCGGCAGCTCATTCTTCTGCTAACTGCTTTCTTCTGCAGCACTTTCTGTATCAGCAGTATCGCATTCCACCTTTCTTTTCCTTTTGTTTTTTCATGCCCTATTTTTTGAAGCGCTTCTCACTTTGTTGTTATGTAAGCAATGCAGGGGAAACAAAAAAGGCAACAAGGGAGGCATTTACTTTCCAAGAAACTCTTTTGCACTTAAACAAATGAAGCTACTGTAAAAATGCTCAACACTAAAATACAACACTCAAACATATTTATGAACATGTTTTTCAAGTTCTTTGACCGTCAGATTGGACATCATTTTCAAGAGGACGGTTACTTAAACTTACAGGTGAAGGTCAAGGGTCACTTTAGCTTCACTTTAGTGTGAGCTCATCCGATTTGCTGAGTATATTTGAGTCATTAAACGTGCCACTAATGTCACCTGACCTATTTTTGAATGAGTCGTCATGGCACCAGTCTTCATCTACAGCTGATGCTAACACTGATTTCTGATTGCTGCTGTTTCTCAGTGAGATTGAAGAAGAGATGGTGTTCCAGGAGTTCAAGCGCTCCTACTTGAAGGGGGTCATGGACGACGAGGACGAGGACGGCAACGTGTCGGGCGGTGACGACATGGCGCCCAAAGAAAAATAGTCGAGCCAAGTCAGCCATGGAGATGACAGCTGGAGAAAAGGCAGCAGGGAGTTTCGGCCTCCTGAGACTGTGTTCGAAGACCAGCTCCACAAAAGCACCCAGCAAAAATGTAACCTTTGTCACAGTTAGATGAGCTTCACATTTCTGATCCAGTGATGCAGAGTTATTTTTCCCTCTTGTAGCTCCAAACTGCTGTGCAGCTGTTTGGTGTTTGATTTAGCTTGTGAACGTGTGTGATATTCTAAACTCAGCGGCTCTTTATAGAGACACACTGTCAGTAATAATTCATTTTAGGAATTTAAAGTCTTTAGAAAATGTTGTTTTTGATGAGCCTTGGAGTGTTTGAGAAGGTAACTGCAAATAAAGAAAAGTCATTTTCCTCTGGCTCAATGTTTTTTGGTGCAAATGTAAAATAAAGACGAAGACGAAAAGAGGAGGATGCAAACATAAACTACAGAAATGAAACTTTTATTTTCATTTTCAGAGATCACAACAAATTAAAGAACAAAAGTATCTCAGACATGAACAGGTGAGCCACTATGACAAAAAGGCAAACAATAAATGTTACTGTTTCAGCTCATCGTGTCGCCAATAGAACACTAGTTTCTAATAAAGTGAGCTCCATACAATCTAATAGTGTAACTGAGTTGGTTTTATTTGTTCTTGGTGGAACATGAAAATTTGGTATTCAGCTTTTAAAATGTTGCGAAATGAAAAGACAAAAAAAGCAGAAATGTCTTCCTATTAAAAGAACACAGTTTTTTTTCCAATGACATCAGTTGGTAAAGCCTCATTTGTAGAGCAGCATATAAAGTGTTCGAAAGAGGAGGTGAAGTTTGTTTGTCGGTGTATTGATGCTTTCTGAGGGATGAGTGCTGATGCTCATGAAAAGACAAGAAACAACATTTAAGGAGTCACATTACATACAATCTGTTCTTCCAACAACAGGTCTGCTAACACATTGGTTTGTGTTCCCATGAACAGCCGATCTGCTGAGACAATAACTCAACAGCGCCACCTCTTTTTTAACCAACGTGCTCATTGGCTAATTCAGACTCGCGTACATCGGTTAGCTGTCTTCTTCTCTGTTTTGGTGGCTTTTTGTTTTTAACACATCTCTGGACATTCCTCCTGACTTAAAGTCATTTTAACTATCGGATGCAAAAGGAAGCTTGTAAAACTAGGCAGCAGCGAGCAGATGTGTTCCAATACTTTGAATAAAAAGTTCACATCTTTCAAAAACATCAACAAGTCTTCGAGCAGCCCAGCGTTCCAACAATCAGTTAGATTGCAGGTGGTTTATCTGCTGCACTGGATTAATCTTACGGGAGATTTTCAACCACTCTGCATCATCGTCATAATCATCATCCTCATGCATGGGCTACAATGACTCAGCTTCTATCAGAGTCATCTATTATAAAGGGCAAGCTTTTAATCTCTAGATTACCCCTCCTTCATAATGCGGTGCGACGAATACAGAAAGTTTGATTTGAGGTTCAAGAGCTTTTTTCTATGTAAATAAGAAAAACCTAATTTGGCGAAGGTGTGGTTAAACCATTCCAGCTAAATCCAGAAGAAGGTGGTGTCACTGACATAGTGAAATCTCGGATTAGGGGTATTTCACAGGAATCGGGGTGCAGCAGGTACCCTGAAAAAGTACTGGTGCTTTCTGCGCCGGTTGTCATACCGTTGGTCTGATTGGTTTTCACCTGCAGCCACACCTGGTCGTTCATGCTGAGGTGGAGGACCACCTCTTGACTGGTTGTGGAGGGGTTCTGCACCTCTGTCATCTTGAGTACAGGCTGATAGTTTAGGAAGAGGCCGACTTTGAGTGGCTTCACAGCGACAGACAGGTGGAAGGAGAAGACAAAGGTGCCATTGACGGGCGCCGTGTACATGCCCATGTAAGGGTTGAAGTGCTCCTGCCTGTTGAGGAAGACATTCTCAAAAGCCACGGGCCAATTGCTCTTCGGAAAGGACTGCGTGAGACTGGCACTGAATGCGGACTGGATAGCAGGAGAGCAGGGACCGGGGATTCCCATGGGACCCATTAAACCGAGGTTGCCTTTCAGCCCCATGGGACCCCGTACACCCTGGGCACCAGTGTCTCCCTTGTCCCCTTTGTCCCCTTTGACTCCTGGTTGCCCGTCATTACCGTCCATCCCATCTGCGCACTCACACACACCCTGCTCACCTTGGTCACCTTTCTCACCTATCATACCCTGGTCGCCGGGTCTCCCCAGGTCACCTTTAACACCCTTCATTCCCTTGGCTCCAACAGGTCCCTGCATGCCCCGTAGGCCTCGGCCTCCAACGGGGCCAGGTGTGCCTTGTGGGCCCGGTGCACCTGGGATACTCTCACACTCTGCTGGGCATGTGCCTGTTTCTCCCTGTGGGCCCTGTTCTCCTTGGACCCCCATTAATCCTTGGTCCCCTTTTTCTCCTGGAACACACATTCACAATATTTTTCTCTGGATTAAGATGGTAAATTTCAATGTCTTCTATTTTTAAAAACTGTTGATTTTGGGTGAACCTGCACTGACTGAATTCAATATTCAAACACTGAAATTCTAGATAGCAATAAGATCCTTCTGAGTGTTTGGAGCTAGACAAACTAAACACCTTTAGCAAAGCAAATCACTTCATTGTCAAAACATGGCAACTCCTCAAACACTGTACTTTCTCCAAACCTTTAAATCCTCGCTGGCCCTTCGGCCCCATTGAACCAGCTGTGCCGGGCTGTCCTTTCATGCCAAGGTCTCCCTTCTGACCTGCAACAACACACCAAATCAATCAGGACAGTCAGTCATGCTGTATTGATTAGCTACTCCTTAACTGTTAAAGAAGAGATGGTGTGAAAACAACCGTAAAAATGATCAGAAATTGTAATTTACTCACAATCACTCAAACGGTTTGCAAATAAAATGTGATGAAACAGGACTGCCATTTTTTAGCAGTGTACCTCAACGAGACACTGTTGTAAGTGACCCCCCCCCACACACACACACACACACACACACTAAGATTGGTTGCTTTGTAACCTAATTGTCTTACCAGTGATAAACAATCCTTGATGTGAAACTCACCCTTGATGCCTGAAGGGCCTGTGAATCCTTGCCGACCCTTCATTCCCATCAGTCCTCTCCTGCCGGAGGTCCCAGGGGAGCCTGAGTTAGAGTCAAGAGTTAGAGTCAGTTCAGTTTTCATAAAACACGCGACTCTTATCAAACCTCTCTCCCTTCAACGCTTAGGTCCCAAAAGTTAATCACTGCACCCTCACCTCCATCCTAAGTGATGCCAAATGGTACATGTACAATAATCAGTGGATTCACAACTTTATTCATCACTATCCTATCGTTCTTTTTTTATGTCAGAGTACCATTGCATATAAATAAAGTGGTCTACATACCTGGAAGGCCCCGGTCTCCTCTTTCTCCTTTCGGCCCCACACTTCCTTTACAGTATGAACAGATGCAGTAGAACGGGATTTCATATAGAGGTGGATATATCTGTCCGTTCATGATCATGTCGCAGTTCATCCCATCGTACGCTGACATCGACGGGTGTGTTGTGGGCTTGGATTCTAAATGATCACTCGTGGCCGGCCAGGGGAGGCCGGTGGGGAAAGACCCGGGGCCGGCACGACCAGCAGCCAGCCAGCCGGGTGCGTCCTCCGACAACTCAGTGGAACCTTCCCCACTTGAGCTGGATTCGTTGTAATGTGTGATGCCATAGCCAGAACCATCTTCATGGTATGCGGGTGAATGTGACAGGCCGAGGCAGCAGCAAGAGGACAGAAAGAGGATCCTCAACAACATCTAAAAGAAGAGAGGGAGGAGGATTACTGTTAGCGTGACACGCTGCAAAAATCCAAGTCGTACACCAATTTTCTTTCTGATTTCAAGGTAAAACATGTTCAATCTTTTTGCATTATATTATTTAAAACGTCCACTCCCAAAAATTATTACTCCATCTTTTTTTCCCATGTTGGGATTAGACTGGCGTGGATTAGAAAAGTCAATGAAGTCTTCACCACTATTATCTGATGGCACAGTATTTACATTAACTACTCTCCTAAATATGCTCCTTCATAAAAAAAAACATCAGAAACAAGAACAAAAATACTTGGATAGAGAAAAAAAAAAAACTCACCGCCCGGTCCAAGCTGTACACCATCGTGTGGGAAAGTGGTTTTGGCTAAAGTGACCTGGAGGGAAACGGCTTTGTTACATTTATAAACCTCGCCCAAAACAAAACTTCTTTCAGGTTCTGTTTCACCTGTCGAGCCTCACAGACAAAGGTGTAGGATGGTCAGAGGAGGTGTGAAAGTGTGTCTTTATTGTCCGGCTGAAGAAGAATGCCTCCTTCTTCCTGTCCCTAAAAACAAAATCCCAGAAAACCCAGAGAACAGAAAGAAGAGACGCTTTCCCGTCTATCGCTCCATCGCACCCCACCCTGCTTTTTCTATCATCTTTTCAAAATAAAAAAAAAGGTTCTGAATCATTGAGGTTCCCTTCTTATTACTGTCCAGATAATCTGCAGTTTCTGAAGTCTTTTACACAACATGTTGCTCTTACGTCTTTGAGCTTTATTCTCCTCTTCGGAAACAAATCTCCAGAGTCATTACTGTCAATTCACTTTTTACAAAAAACTAAACACAATAAACAACAGGCAACCCTCCATGGAGCACCTTGAAAAGAGATCTGGTAAAATTCTACAAATCACAATGTGCTGGCACACATGATGACCAAGTTACAGTAAAGTAGCAAATTACGTAGTTTGACAAACTATAAAATGTCCTTCATGTCCCAAGTTTTTGCCAAAAATCACACAAAGTAAGTTTGGTCTTTTTATTTCTTTAAAATGAGGCAAAAAAGTCTATGAAACAAGCAACAAATTTCTGGGAAGTTCTGGGAAAATGAAATCTCCAGGCAATTATGTCTTATTTTAGGTGTGAGCTCACATCCGACAAAAAAAGGGGAAACACTTGTTGGATTCTTTTGTCATGAGAGAACATACACACATTCACCATGAGGAGTCACCAGTTAACCTTCTGTGAAATTGCGAGGAGACCCGAAAATGCCGAGAAAACCCAAACTCGCACAGGGAGAACATGTAAACCCCACACAGGAGGGACGCTACAGACACTGCTCACTGTGAAGTCAGAGCACTGACCGCTATCAGCTGTGTCTCTTAGTGTTGGTCAATATGTGTGGGTGTGTGTTGGTGTGCGTGTGCCCATGTATGTGTGGGAATGTATGTATAGGTGTTGTGTGTTTTGTGTACCTATGTGAGGGTGGAGGGTGGGTTTTCCTTTTCAGGATTTTTATTTGTTACTTTTAGCCTCTGTGAGGCACTTTGTGTTACCACTGAGTATGAAAAGTGCCATATAAATAAAGCTGAACCACACCGAACCGCCATCCAACTGGACATCTTTAATAAAAACCACATGTTGCTTGAATTTGAATAACAGTAATAAAAAATGTTTTAAAAACTTTTGTTTGATTTTACATTTTGGGTCTTTGTGAAATGAAAAAGGGAGCCATTGTTTCTTTACAAGACAAAATATCTTGGGGTTTTTTTTGTTGATGTTTTTAGCTATCATTGTTTTAAACACGGCCATTCCTCACTCACTTATTGTGGGTGTCAGTATTTGGGCTATCACATTTTTTCAAACCACAAGTTTGTCTAGAATAAGACAGAGAGCCTCTCAAACATTTCAAAAACTTTATTTCAGAAAAAGTTACACAGTTTTTAATGCACAAAGAACCTTTTTGCAGGCAGTTTAATAATGCATTCGTATTGAGAGTATATAATCATTTTAACAAAGATTCTTCAGTCATTTATACAACCATTTATGTGCATTCAGTCAGTCAGGCCTTTGTCACAGACGATTTAGGAGGAATTTTTTCCCTCCTGATATTTTCCTTGCCAATTTTCAGAGGAGTTCCAATGATTGCTCCAACAATCTAAGAATTAAGCAACAGAAAATCATCAGATCATTTCTTACTTTTGCTGAAATTCCCTGTAACTGTTTGAACTGCTCTACATACCTTCAAAACTTGATGCAACTCAAACAGTTGAGTTGCATCAAGTACAAATTGAAATAATCACTAACTGCTTGATCAGGAGATTTGCTTTTCTATTTTCATCAAGAGAGCAAAATATATTTAACGAGAATCATCTCTGTCTTGATACTAAGATGAACACAACATTTCACTTGTGATTTTTACATCAACTTCTGGACTCAAATACTGCGTGGGAAACAGTATTCAAGCATTGCAGGGCTGCATTATACTTTAAAGCCAAACCTGGGCCATCACAGAGTCCCCTGAGTCAGTCCATCACAGGAATGGGCCCATAAGGTTGTCAAAGTCTGTCATTCTTGAGACGATTGAAACGTCTGAAAATATTCAGTGTGCTGTCTTGGTGTGTATTAGTATGAGTGTGACATGATTCATACAGAGTACATATAAAGACATGGTATTGTCATTGTTGTATTCTCAGGGTCAGTATCTGTGTAGACACCTGAGACAAGCAAGATCAGAGAGTTCATATCCACACTGAAATAAAGACTTGAGCACAGTTTAAAAAAATGTTTATTTGTGTTGTGATTTAACAACACAGGCTTGTGGTATTGCATCCCCTCGGTGCAACTGCACTCCCAAGAAGATCAGACTGAACCATGCCATCACTTTTTTCCTGTGACACACCATCTTTCAGGAGTCGCTGTGGTGGCAGGTTTTATTCAGAACTCACAGACAAGTGAAAGTGCAAAGTAACTCAGCAGCATGAAAACAGTGAGATCCATTTGGAAGATTAGAATTGCTGTGTGTTCACATCAGCGGCCCTTCAGCCCACACGGCAAGACACAGAGAATTTGATTCGTTGTTTGTGACTGATAATGACAAGCTCCTAAGAGGGAGGAGTGGTCATCGTGGTTTGGTCATCACCCCAGGAGAAGGGTCCCATAGGAGGAGGTGTTAGTGGTCTAAAATCTCGCCCCAAAGGTAACGCACAGGAGTCAGGATACAGCAGGTACCCTGAGAATGTGCTGCTGCTCTCTGAGCCACTGTACATGCCGTTGGTGTCATTGCTCTTCACTTGCAGCCATACCTGATCTCCCCTGCCGAGGTGGAGGACCACCTTCTGGCTAGTTGTGGCTGGATTCTGTACCTCTGTTGATTTGAACACAGGTTCGTAGTTTTTGAAGAGGCCGACTTTGAGTGGCTTCACAGCGACGGACAGGTGGAAGGAGAAGATAAAGGTGCCGTTGACGGGCGCCGTGTATGTGCCCATGTAAGGATTGAAGTGCCCCTGCCTGTTGGTGAAGGCAGCGTGGAAAGGCACGGGCCAATTGCCCTTAGGGAACGACTCGGTGAGACTCGCACTGAATGCGGACTGGATGGCAGGAGAGCAGGGACCTGGCGGTCCAATGAAGCCCATATCACCATCTATGCCAGTCAGGCCCATGGGACCACGTACACCTTGGGCACCAGTCTCTCCTTTGTCCCCTTTGTCCCCCTTTACTCCTTGTGGTCCGTCATTACCGTCCATCCCGTCTGCGCATTCACACACACCCTGCTCACCTTGATGACCTTTCTCACCCATCACACCCCGGTCGCCAGGTCTGCCCAGGTCACCCTTGTCACCCTTCATACCCTTGGATCCTACAGGTCCCTGTGCCCCGGGCAGGCCTCGGCCTCCAGGTCCTCCAGGTGGGCCTTGTATGCCTGGTGAACCTGGTGCACTCACACAAGAAGCAGGGCACGTGCCTTTCTCTCCCTGGGGTCCCAGTGCACCCTGGTTTCCCATGGTTCCTTGGTCTCCTTTCTCTCCTGAGAAACAGAAAAGCAGAATTTAATGCAAAGTGCCAGCGAGCTTCATCAAGTCAGGAGGAAAATTTCAAGACTGGAGAACCTTTAAATCCTCGCTCCCCCTTCGAGCCTGAAAAACCAGTCATGCCAGGATATCCTTGTTTGCCCATGTCTCCCTTCTGACCTGCAACAATGACAGAACATATATCTTAATATTGACTCACTCAGAATCACATTAAGACACAGCAGGAGGAGAAATAAGTACAACTTTGATTACATAAACCATTAACACATTTTACTGCTTCAAAAATCAATACAGCACCTGGAGTCCAATCTCACCTGCCGTGAGGATCAACTGGCTTGCGTGGATTGTGATATGGATATTTTCAGTATTTAAATGGGTCACTGCAAAGTTTGAACTGGTCCTGCTTACAAAGGAAGTCCCGTGCTAAGTAAACAAATCCAGGAACTCTTTTGTGCTGAGACAATGATCAGACTGAGGATACGAAAGTATTTTTAAAACTGTGTCTCTCTGAAAGCTCAGTGGAACAATGAAAGTGAAACAGAAGCAGGGTGAAGCACCGTGACTCCGGGACTGTGTCCCAGTTTGGAGGACTGATCTGTTTAGACTGTGTTTAAACACCAGCTTAGCCATTTAACTTGGATGACCTGTTTTCAATGACTGCTCCAAATGCAAAGAATTGAGTCTTGGGTTTTTTTTTTGTTCTTTTTTGCTTCGAACATGTCAACAATAAAGACCAAATATTCACTTACAGTTTAATAGATTTACTGAGAAATGATAGGCTGTATTTAATGTTTCCTTTCATTCATATTGTGCTTGGTTTAATAGCTTTATGGTGAGTATCTTTAACTTTTTTATACTATTGTTAGTAGTTGATATTTTTTTAAATTGACGGCCCCTTTAGATGAAGCATCTTAGAGATCCAACAAAGGGATAAAGTTCAGCAGACTTCTTTCAGCTCTTCACCAGGTTTGGTGCCGAGGGATGATCTAACCTATGATGTGAAGGCAAGAATGCGAGTACTGATGTTTGGTGATGTTTGTTGTCAAGACTCGTGCGGCGATGTGCTGCCCCTGTCGTTTAACTCACCTTTAATTCCCCGAGGGCCCGTGAATCCTTGATTACCTTTGAAGCCAGTCATTCCTCTGCCGCCGGGGCTTCCAGTCACACCTAATCCGAGGTTGGACACAGGTCAGTTTCCCAAAAAACTGTGCCATCAAACTTGGTTCCACTTCAAATAGTGCAAGATGTAAAACAAAACTCTGCAGTATTGTGAGTATTCGTTTATCTCCACACCCTTTTCTCAAAAGATAGACTCTTTTTCTTGTTTTCTACCAACTGCAAACCTTTGTTTTTCTGTCACTGGAAACCACAAATAACCCAAGTCTTCATACCTGGAGGGCCCCGGTCTCCACGGTCTCCCTTCACCGCTGGCTTTTTTTTACAGTATTCACAGATGCAGGACAACGGGACCTGGCTCGCAGGTGGTGGGATCGGTGCATTCATCAGCATTTGGCAGATGTCGTTGATAGGTGGGATCCCGTCAACCCCGAGCACCCGAAGGTAAGGGTCACTACCCGTCTCGTTTCTTTTGGGAATCCACGAGTTCATGATGCTGCGCGGCTGAGGTTGCCCTGATTCTTGGAAGGGGGCACCATCGGGGTCCTCGG
Source organism: Malacoctenus tetranemus (assembly GCA_032274765.1). Classification (NCBI taxonomy): domain Eukaryota; kingdom Metazoa; phylum Chordata; class Actinopteri; order Blenniiformes; family Labrisomidae; genus Malacoctenus; species Malacoctenus tetranemus. Next base: position 16,833,326 of record JAUESF010000041.1, read on the forward strand.
TTGACTTCAATCTTATTGTAAGAGGGTCATCGACATGGCTGACGTTCTCAAAGTCATTTTTCACCCGAAGCATGCTCATGTCAGGCCACTCTTCGTTTTCACCGTACCAACTCGGGGCCAGTCTGGGGGGGTTGGGGTCAGGAGTGGCCCCCTCACCGTCTTCACTGCTGGCTGGTGTTACCACAACAGAGCAGAGCAGAATGAAGAGTTCCAACAACCACAGCAACATCTAAAGGAGGAGAGGAACGACAGTCAATTAAAGGAAAGAATATACTCTTTACTTTCAATTACCTTCGTAATTCACTTCCTTCTAAGGTTTGTGGGGGGGCTGAAGCTGATCTGTTTTCCAGAGTAATTTCTTTACTGTAATTCTGTCCAGGCAGTAATTGAACAAGCTACTTGCTGTAAATAACATTTCTACCATCCACAGACAGAATACATTGCATCCTACACCAATATTTCAAATCAACATGTAGTCAACAAAAGACACGAGAACAATCAGTTATTTATCAGCTACACAAAGGGACAAAATCTTCAAAAAGTCATCGAAATCTGGTGAATTGTTTTTGCTGTTTCTTGTGGGTTTTTTCCCAAAAATAGAACAAACATCCTGAATGAAATCTTCAGTCAACATTAGCTGCAGTGAAGCTTCAGTGTGGAGTCAGCTGTGGTGTGTCAGCAGGAAAAAACTCACCGCTCTGTCCGGACTGCGCAGCATCCTCCGATACATCATTTTTGTGGTTAGATGAGCTGGAAGGAGGGAGGTATTGACGCATTTATAGGCCTCGCCCAAAACAAAACATCTTTCAGGGTCTGTCTCACCTGCGAGCGTCTCAGACAAAGGCGGAAGACAGGAGGAGGAGGTGGGGGGGGTTGAGGCGTGCCTTCATTGTCCCATTGGAGAAGAACTGGACCCTCTGCCTGCACTGCCTGACCTCCTTCAGTATGAACCTGTACAAAGGACACTGAGAGCAGTAAGAAGAGCTGGAGCTGTGTTTATCGCTCCATCGCTCTCCACCCTCTTTTTTAATGCCTTTCATTCCCACATCTCATCTCAGTGCACACCTTCTCTCCAAGTCTCTGGAATATTAAACGAGCCGTTTATTACTCAGAGAAGATAAGGTATCAAAGATATTTCACTTTTTCAAAGCATGTCGTTGCACAACTTTTACAATGTCACTATTAGATCAAACCAACACTGTATTTGTGCAACTCAAAGTACCTCATACTCAAAACCTAATGACCTGCAACAGCCCCAGCTGTATATTAGATAGATAGATAGATAGACAGACAGACAGACAGACAGACAGACAGACAGACAGACAGACAGACAGACAGACAGAC
>JAUESF010000042.1:0-10228 GCA_032274765.1 Malacoctenus tetranemus
ATATTTCAGAGAGAAGGAGGACGAGAAACAGTCGTCCAACAACGAGAGGATCAGAGTCACATCAGAGAGGTCAGTGTGTGCTGGCAGTGTGTGCGTGTGTGCGTGTGTGCGTGCGTGTGTGTGTGTGTGTGTGTGTGTGTGTGTGTGTGTATGTGTGTGTGTGTGTGTGTGTGAGTTAAAAATAAAAGGGGGAGGGTCTTGCTGCATCTCACCAATTAGGAAACACCGCAGACCTTTTGAACCAAACAAATCGTCGATTCACTGCAAGGAATGCTGGGAAACATTCATCTGTATGCATTCATGTGTAGAGTAATGGGATTATCTTGCAACATGACAGACTATAGCAACACGTGTTTACTGTGTAGGTGTGTGTATGTGGTGTGTTGTTTGTGAGGTGTGTGACCTCGTTTATCTTAGTTCGATCCTCAACCAAAGATGTGATACTTTTATGTGACAAATGAGAGTTTACGGTCCTGTTTTTGTTGATGTTTTCTTGTGTTGATGCTGTGTTGTTGTTGTTGTTGTTGTTGTTCCCAGGGTGGAGAACATGTCGATGCGTCTGGAGGAGGTGAACGAGCGGGAGCACTCCATGAAGGCGTCGCTGCAGACGGTGGATCTGCGCCTGGCTCAGCTGGAGGAGTTCTCCAACCGCATGATGAACGCCTTGGAGAAGCTGGCGGGCGTCGACCGCGCCGAGCTCGTGCGCACGCGCTCCCGGGCGTCGTCCGTCTGCGAGCCCGCCGCGCTGCTGCGCCACGGCAGCCTGAACAGCGCCGACGGCTACAGCCTCTGCCGCTACGAGCAGGACGACCGCGCCTCCGTCGGCGGGGACGCGGGGGAGGAGTCTAAGAGGGCGCCGCCGAGTCCGGAGAAACCAGGAGGGGGCGCTGTGGGAGGACACGCAGCCACAGGCAAGAGAGCAGGGCTGCAAAACAACATGGCGAGCTGTTTTTACCAATGCCAAGCTCGCACATTGAGGCAGAATTAGGAAAAATTGAGTGTCACATCAGTTACCATGGTTACCATGGATGTGATGCTGATTTGCTGTCCGATCTGTAACTTTCAGGTGACGTCCGACAGTTTGGCTCCACGCTGGAGGTCCGAGGGCTGAAGGAGCGGACTCAGTCTCTGTCCAGCGTGGACATCCGCATCTCCCCCTGCGACTCCGACCTCTCGCCCCCCAGCCCCACCTCCACCCAGCCCGAGAAGAGCCGGCTGGAGGGGACGGTGTCTTTCCCCCTGGAGAGTTCAAAGGTCACGCAGTATTTGTCCTCCACACCAGGCACTCAGAGCCAGGAGGAGAGCCAGCAGGAGAAGCAGGCCGTCGCTCAGGACTCAGGTGGTACAAAGAAGGAGGAGGAGGAGGAGCAAGGGGAGGCCCCAAGCTTAGGCAAGGAGGAGGAGGTGAAGCCAGGGGAGGGAGAGGGGGCGGAGCCGCCAGCGGTGGAGGACAGGCAGTACCCGACTCTGCGGTCTAAGAGTCTGAACCTCAACCCGAGAAAGGCAAAGATGAAGAAGAAGGAGGAAGAGGACCGGCCGCGCTCCGCCAGCAGCGTCAAAGACCTGGTGTCGGCCTTCACCGCGGGGGCCGCGGGGGCCCAGAGCCCCCCCACCGACCCAGACTGCTGACCCTGAAGGAAATCCAACGTGAACTCGAACAGAACTTCCCAGATGAAAAACTTACAGGAAGCACAGCTGTGAGTCCCACAGGAAGTCGGTCAGAAGGTCAGACAGGAAGTTGAGGCTTCAGGTCACATTCACACTCTGCTGAGTGTAAGTTGAAATGAAGCCGTGACCTCCGTCCTGCTGTGGACTGAATGGAGGACAGTCTGAGACGACGAACTCTTCATAAACTGGTCTCGAAGGAAACCTGACGGAGCTCCGCTGACACAACGTGTCCGCGTGTGTAAATACTGTCACAATACTGTTTAGACTCTAATGTTCTAAAATCTTTAATAAAGTTTTTCTTTTCACTGTGATTCAGTTCAGTTTTTGCGGAGCACCAATCACATCACAGCGTCTGACTCACGTGATGTAAAACACATGTGCCAGTTTAGGGGCGGAACCACAAAATGTAATTATTGAACTGGTTTTTCTGAGGAAATGAGGCGTGTTTATAATAGAACATCAGACTGGAGTCAGAGCTCAATGTTCTTGATCGTGCGACCACCAGAGGGCGCTGATAGGGTTTCAGTGACTGCTGACTCGCTTGCCTGTGTGTACGTGCGTGTGTGAGTGTGAGTGTTTGTGTGCGTTTCACACTTATCGCAGTATCACGTCAGTTTCCAAGAAAAAAAAGGTGGAATCAGCAGCTGCTGAGTGACTGCCTGACTGACTCTCGGTGTGACACAGCTGAACCCTGACACACAAATTCACAACACACTCGTTACAGTAAAAGTTTTTAAGTTGAAAAGTCGACACTAGCCTGAAGCGGGTCCCAGCGAGGGGTTCGTCGTTCAGCTTCTGCTCTGAATCAACTCTCCGCTCCATCGGCACACTGTGACCTGAAGCTGTGGGCGACCTGTGCTCACAGACAGTGGTTTTCAGACCAGACCATCGTTTACCTGATTTATCAGGCAATAAAAGTTGCTCAAGAAATCCTGTTGACAAACTGGCCTGAAGAAAGGTGAAAGCTCCCGAGGGAAAAGAGACGAAGGAACAGAACCAGAATGAAAATCTAATGGAAAACTTGGAGTGTTCACAGAAAACAGTTTTTCCAAGACATCATCATCACCAGTTGTGTCATTCTATAAGTTTTACTGTGTTTTATTCATCACTACATAACATGACGTGTGTGTGTTGGATACCGTCTCTGATTTGCTGCTTTTTTTGGGGCCTTTTCACATTTCCCAGCCAGTCAGAGCGCTGAGGGTTTGGGCGTGTGACTCGTGGGAACGCCACCGCGGCCGCGCTCTGATAAGCAGCTGACGGCCGGAGTGGCCACGTCTCCGGCCGCTCTGATTGGCCGAGGCTCGGTGGGGAGCGGCTATAAAACGGCGAGCAGGTCCTTCAACATCACCATCAGCAGCATCAGCAGCATCATGGCCTTCCTGTGGATCGTCTCCTGCCTCGCCTTCGTCGGTGCAGCCTACGGTGAGACACACACACTCGGAGCACAGTTCGCTTCCCTGTGAAGTGGGCGAGCGAACCACTGCTCCACTGTGCCACCTGAAGTGGGATGGTTCCCTTAAAATCTGCCTGCTGTCATCACACAGGCTGTGGCACCCCCGCCATCACCCCCGAGGTGACCGGCTATGCCCGCATTGTGAACGGCGAGGAGGCCGTGCCCCACTCTTGGCCCTGGCAGGTGTCTCTGCAGGTGAGGTCCTCCTTCGCCTCCATGTTTTCCTGCTCTTTCTCTCTGTCTGTGTCTTCGGTGCCTTTAACTCCTCCACTTCACTTTTCAGCAATCCAATGGCTTCCACTTCTGCGGAGGATCTCTGATCAATGAGAACTGGGTTGTGACCGCCGCTCACTGCAACGTCAGGTCAGAGACGCGCAGACAGATGAAAAGATCACTGGTTCCTGGTGAACAGATGGAAGCTGACTGGGGTTCAGTCGGCCTGTAGAGGAAGCAGCATCACGATCTGCAGCTTCAGGCGCTGTTTCTCTGTGGGTTGTCTGTGAGTCCGACTGTTTCCTTGGTGTGAACTGTTCCTTTAATTCTTCCAGGACCTACCACCGCGTGGTTGCCGGCGAGCACGACAAGGGATATGGCTCCAACGAGGACGTTCAGGTCCTGAAGCCCGCCAAGGTAGCGCACGGCCACCTGCAGACCTCAGAACACGCTACCCTGCTTCCTCTAACTAACCCCCCCCTCCCCCAACTCCCCAACCCCCCATTCAGGTGTTCACTCACCCCGCCTGGAACCCCAGAACCATCAACAACGACATCTCCCTCATCAAGCTGGCCACTCCCGCTCGCCTGGGCACCAACGTGTCCCCCGTCTGCCTCGCCGAGTCCTCCGACAACTTCGCCGCTGGCATGACTTGTGTCACCTCCGGATGGGGTCTGACCCGCTACAATGGTGAGGGACAAACACACACACACACAGTGACACACACAGTTGGTCTCAGCACGTCGATGTCATGTGACTTTGTGTCGACGTACTCATGTCGCGTGTGTTACTTTTCAGCTCCCAGCACTCCCAACAAGCTCCAGCAGGCGGCTCTGCCCCTGCTGTCCAACGAGCAGTGCAAGAGGCACTGGGGCAGCAACATCTCCAACGTCATGATCTGCGCCGGCGGCGCTGGAGCCACTTCCTGCATGGTGAGGCCCCGCCCACCCTTCCTGTCCGACTCGTGTGTCCTCGCGTGTCAGCTGGTGACACGTTGCTTACATCCGTACGCTTGCCTCCTTGCAGGGTGACTCCGGTGGCCCCCTGGTCTGCCAGAAGGACAACGCCTGGACCCTGGTGGGTATCGTGTCCTGGGGAAGCAGCCGCTGCTCCACCTCCACGCCCGCTGTCTACGCCCGCGTCACCGAGCTCCGCGGGTGGGTGGACCAGACCCTCGCTGCCAACTAAATGCTCCTATGCTGAGGTGCTACCAGCAGGACTGCCCTGGACCCAGAGCCCTGATCCTGGACTCAGAGCCCTGATCCTGGACCCAGAGCCCTGATCCTGGACCTGCTTGGTTGAGAATAAAAAAATATGAAAAATCAGTCAACTTGTCTGTTTTTAAGTCTTTTGAGCACCAGGGGGGGCTGTGACAGAGGGCGCCTCAGTAAGAGCATAGAAACAACATCAGGACAGGACAGATTTCATGTTGATGTCAGTCAAATGTGTTCACACACATGCACACAAACACACATCATGAGAGGACATCACACAGCTGAAACATCTAACACCTGGCTTCAGTTGCTCCCCGTCAGTCCAATGCAGCCCTTGTTAAACATGGTGGGGCACGGGCTCTAACCAGGTCAACTCAAGCCTGGATCTTGTTGGTAATCCTCAACAATGTCACCGCACGTCCCACCCTGGTGAACAAACACGTAAACAGCGTGGCCTCACTGGGCTCAGGCACTTCTTTCAGTTAGAAAATCTTTATTCTGAAAGCGACAAAACAGGAAATTACACAAATCAGTGAAACTGTCTCCTGGTCTCTGATAAAATGTGCTGATTCAGCTGCAAACATGGAAATACATAAACCTGGAAAACATTCACAGTGTGAACACGTCTCGCCGTGAAACCCTAAAGGAAACAGATTTCTGTTTTCTCATCAAACATGTTGTAATAACAATATGTGCTTAGTGGGGGTGGGGGGAGGGGGCGGAGCTTCAGGATGCCAGTGAATGGTCAGATTAATGGTAAACGAAACAGATGTCAGGAAGTGAGTGCAGAAAAAAACTGCTCAGACCAAAAAACCTCACCTGAAAACCAAGCTTCTCCTCACACACTCGTCTCCCGACACACAAGTGACACGTTTTACTCAGGAGACACTCCTCAGTTAGGTGACACTTTATACTCAGGTGACACTTTATACTCAGGTGACACTTCCCTTGGGTGACACTTCCCTGAGGTGACACTCCTCACTGGTCGACTATTCCCAGCGGGACATGATGAGCCACTCTTCACTGCAGAGGACGTCCTGGGACGTGTGATTCAGGGACATTGACCTTCCATTGAAACTGGAGGCAGCAAAGACCCTTTGAAGTAACAATCAGATCAGAAGATGAAAGGAGACGTTTTGAGCACACGTGACGTCTGCGTTTCATTCTGCAGGCAGCCAGGCGAAGAGAAAAACAAGTTTCAACCAACACAAACGTAACCACAGATTTAACATCTTTAGAGAACCAGAAGCTGAAGCTTTCAGAGGGACGGCCACACACTGTCTAACCTCTGGAGCAATAACATGAACCTTTAACTTAGAACCTAACCCGTCCTCTGACCACTAACTCTTGACCCCTGACCTCCACCTGTCCTGAGCTGAGCGTGTGAAACCTGCTGCTGGACTCTTGATCTTTTGGGTGAAATAAAACTAAGAGCAATAGTTCAACTTTCTGTCTAATGATGGAAATTCTTTGCTATCTTTAAATACACATTAAGAATGCATCAACATTTAAGGATGTGTTTTTTTTTGTTGTTTTGTGTTTGCAACATCTGAACGATACAGATGAAAAACATCTTTGGTTTCAGAGTAAAGTCTTAAGCGCATTACTGACAACTTGGAACAGTCCTCTTGTCTTCCCTGCAGTGCCCCCCAGGGGGCAAACATGTTGAAGTCCACTCAGGGTTGATCGAAGTAACATGTGTGTTCTTCCTCCGCGGCCTTTAGGGGGCACTAGTCACACGATACCACAACAGACTCGTTCTGCACCACCAACACTGACGCGTTTCTTCGAAGCAGGCGTGATCAGCTGGCTCTGGCGACAGATTACGTGACTTCATCAGAGCAGGTGATCGAATCTAAACAGAAAGCGCTCTGCTGAGGAGGCGTGACGCCTCTCCTTCGTCCTCCTCCTCTTCCTTCTTCCGTCTCCTCTGAGAAGGAGGAGGAGGAGGAGGAGTGTATGATATGCTGAGGGTGCTGTATACACTAATATTCAGTCATCACAATCCTGAAGCCAATCGTTCTGTATGCGCTTGTTCATCATATGTCTTCGTACAGCAGCACGCCGTTGAAGATGGTGAGTGGCTCCACAGAATGCGCCAGTTTGCCCATGACCAGATCGATGCACACCGTGTCCCGAGTCTGCAGCGGCAGCACGATGCTGAAGACGGCCAGCGAGCCGGGCGTGGCTTTGGCCTCGGCCACCGGGTTGTTCTCCAGGCCCTCGGGTTGGTAGCCGCCCGAATCCACCCGGGCCATGGCGTAGTTCGACTTGGACAGCACCGCCTCGATCTTCTCGTTCCTGTGGCCCGTCAGGACGGCGCTGAAGAAGTAGTGTCCATCTACAGGAGCGGTGAAGACACCTGCAGGAGAACGGAGCGCTGAGGTGCAAAACGGCTACTGAGCAACGGAGCCAGTCACTGATTCAGCACCTGTTCCTCAGCTCAGAGGATCAATGCTGCTGCTGTCAAGCCTCCATTCTAGCCTCTCGACTTAAAATCCTTGAAGGACAAAGTGTCCTCTGACCTGCAGGAGTGCAAACCCCCTTTTTTGTGGCTGAGAATCGTGGCGTCAGTAAAAGAGCTTGAAGGAGCCAACAGAACAACAGAATCTGCCAAGAGCAGTAATTTCATCCCCTGGACCTGAGATTGGACTTTTTTTTTAGTGTCTGACTGCACCGAGAAACTCTGTTCATAAGCAAATGACCAGAAACTGTGACAAAGGAAAGACGTGCTGGACTCCGACATGCAGTGGGAACAAGCTGAGAGACTGCCGACAATGGAAACCAAGCCCCCAGCTCCCTCTGGGGGTCTAACACCGATCACAGCTTTAGATAATGCGAAAGCCAAAGCCAACAGTGAGCTCAGTGAGCAGGGCAAAGATAGACAGCAGTTCAGCGGCTCTACAACTGTCAGGAGCTCACTCAGACTCCAGTTACTGAGTGACCTAATTCTTTAGAAAGGTCCGTCTTGAACTTTGTCCTGCATTAGATAGTTGAGTTGATGGGTTATGGGAAAAACAGCTGTTCATGTCAACACAATGAAAGGTCTATGGAGAGAAACCACCTCAGCAACTCGCTCTGAAACAACCACTGAAGACCACCGGTCCATGTACCTGTCCTTGTGTCGTAGAAGTTTCCCTGGTTTACGAAGATCTTGTCAAACACGATGGTTCCTGCCTGCTCCATTGGCGCGGTGAGTGCGGCGGAAAAGGACAGTCTGGGAACATGTGCATCAACACCAGGATGACCTGCGAGAGAAACACCATCAGGAGACCCCCAGGGAGACCTCAGTGGGACCCAACAGAAACTCTGAGTGAGGCCCCCAAAAAACCCTTCGTTAGACCCCAAAGAAACCATGAGTGAGACCCAAGAGAAACTCTTCAAGAGACCCCCCAAAAACTCTTAGTGAGGCCCCATATAGATCCCAGTAAGATGAGAGGAAGAGAGACGCCAGGTTGGAGTCGGTCAATGCTAAAGGGCCATTGAGAAAATTCAGAGACAAAACTAACAGACTGCAGAGAGACTGCAGGGAGACTGCAGAGAGACTGCAGAGAGACTGCAGGGAGACTGTAGAGAGACTGCAGGGAGACTGTAGAGAGACTGTAGAGAGACTGCAGGGAGACTGTAGAGAGACTGCAGGGAGACTGCAGGGAGACCGCACTGAGAGCAAAGAGACGAAGGGTCGTACCTGTTTCACCGACTGGACCTAAAAAAGAAACAAAAACAGTTTTAGACACTTTTAGACATATACATATGTGCATATATTTGTGTATGTGTGTTTTGGTATGTCCTACCCGGAAATCCGCGGGGGCCAGTCTCACCCTGGGGTCCAGGAATTCCGGGGGGCCCCTGGGGGCCCGGCAAGCCGCTGAAGCCTCTCTCTCCAGGGGGCCCTGGAGATCCCAGTACACCTGTTTGATGATATCAGGACGACATGAATCCACAACGCTGATGCTTGGACATAGATATTTTCAACATTTTGAGTCCATGTGCTGTAAAACCAGAGGTGTTGCCAGTGCCAGAGGAGGACTGAGCTGGTTTAGTCCTGGACCTCGAAGGTCTGAGAGTGAGGAGAAAGCGTCTCACCGGGTTGGTTCTCCTCCCACAGGCGCTCCAGGACTTTGTGCACCTGGTTCAGGCTGGAGTTCAGGTTCTTCATCCGGCCGTGGACGTCGTCCTGCTGCTTCTGGAAGCCCTCCAGGATCCCCCCGTGATGGATCACGGACTCGTTCAGGCCGGTGACGCACGTCCACAAACTGGAGACGTGGCGACCGAGTCCTGAGGAACCCAAACAGGAGCGTTTGATACCGGATCAGAGGGTTCAGCTGGCTGTGTGATCGCCCCCCCAACAGGATTTTACTCCCATTGCTTCTTTCCTTTTTCCTGTACATGGACCTCCACCACAACCACTCACAGGAAATGTACCTTCTTTGATTTTGTTGATGGAGTCGGAGACGCCGTCCAGTCGTCCACACACTCCCTCCAGCTTGGACAGCCTCTTCTCCAGCCCCTCTCCGGACTTCCGGCACTCCCCGACCTCCACCTGCAACGTGTTGTCCAGTCGGCGTAGCTGGAGGTCATTGCGGTCCTGATGGTTGCGGCTCTCCTCGATGTGCTCCGTCACCTCCTGCTGGATCTTGTCCAGCTCGGAGATGATCTTGTCCTTTGTGTTTCCTGATGGACAGACAGCGAGCGTCAGCGGCTGCAGATGGCGTTCGGGCGTTCAGGCGACGGGGCGCTGGGCTCACCGAGGTCGGTGATGACGCTGTCGTGTTTCTGCACCGTGTGCTCGAGCCCCTTCAGCGTGTCGTTGATGGAGCTGAAGGTGAGGATGACCTCGGACAGTTCGCCCTGCAGCGTCTTCAGCTGGTTGTTGTTGTTGTTGGTGCCCCCGACGACGCTGTGGCCGTCCAACGGCCTGTGACCGGAGACATCAAGACCACCAGAACCACCGGAGCCACCAGCACCACCAGAACCACCGGAGACATCAAGACCACCAGCAACGCCAGATCCACCAACACCACCAGAACCACCAGAGACATCGAGACCACCAGAACCACCGGAGACATCGAGACCACCAGCACCGCCAGAACCTGCAGGTTTAGTTTTAGACACCACAGGAAGAATTCACTCATCAACTGAAGTTCTCAGGCTCAGAGAGTCCAACCAATCAGCAGTGGCAGGCACTGACCTGTGGGGGCGCCCCGGCGGCCCTCACACTGACCCGTGCACCTCCGCACGGCGTCTCGAAGCAGGCCGACTTCCTCCTGCAGACCGGAGCAGGTCTTGGTGCACCGGGACTCCGAGTCCAGCCGGATGTGGATCGTGTTGATCTGGCTCTGCAGATGTCCCAGTGCATCCTGGGAGCGGTTCCTCAGCCGGCGCAGGTCGCCGTCCAGCCGCACGCACAGGTCGCAGTCCTGGTGCACCTCCGTCATCGGGCGGTTGGAGAGGTCGCCGCCCTCGCCGGTCAGGGCCTTGATCTGCCGCACGTCCTGGCTCAGGTCCACGACCTGCAGGACGACCACCGGTCAACAACCACGTTGGTGCGTTTACTGACATCAGGTAAATCTGAACTTCATTTATGTGAGAATGTTTTGGACAGACAGACAGACAGACAGACAGACAGGCAGGCAGGCAGGCAGGCAGGCAGGCAGGCAGGCAGGCAGGCAGGCAG
>JAUESF010000043.1:20808-36885 GCA_032274765.1 Malacoctenus tetranemus
TCAGAAGGAGCGACCGGACCGGCCGCGCTGCAGCTCCGGCGCGCCGATGAGGACGCAGCACTTTGTTTTCCGCCGAAACATCTTCCTCCTTCTCTGAAATGTCAAGCCGGTGACGGCCGAGTGTCGCGGGCCGCAGCCGATTCCGACACCTTCGTTTGGCATTTAGCGCCCTCTTCTTTCCATCCCTTTCAATTCTAAAGGATATACGGAGGACGGGGAGGGGGGGGGATTGTTTTCAGGAACGCAGCAGCCTGGAAAGTTTCACAGAAAGTGGGCCACGGGCTCCATTCGAAGCGTATTCTCATCTCCTGTGTTTTATTGAAGAACTAAATAGAAATCCACAGCAGATCTATCTTGAAACGCAATCCCAGGAAGAGGGAGGAGGCTTTGGGAGGAGACGATGAGATGAAGTGGAAAAAAAACCCTCCTGCTCTCGCAGATGGACGTCCTCCGAACGCTATAGGGCCTCTTTTACAGACAGTGACTGATAGAAGAAGTGTACGAAGCGAAGTGTAATATTACAGCCTCCTTCCTCTTCTCCTTCCACTCGAGGCTTTTTGACTACCACGGCAGAGTGGCCCCCCCTCCCCGCGCCGTGATCCCCCTGAAGCGCTCCAGGGTGCTCGCGCCCTCCTCCCGCCGCGGCAAGACCTCCTTCCCCATCAAGACGTCCTCCTCTTCCTCCTCCTCGTCCTCCAGACCTCCCACATCATCCTCCACCGGGGTCAAACGTAAGTCGAATCAGGTGCTTTTTTTTCTTTTCTTTTTTTTTTGCTCGCGTCAGACCGAGGTTTCAAAGGGCGCCGCCTAATTACGCTAATGGTGAGCGGTTCCTTTGAAAAATGGAAAAAAAACTGAGGGCATCATGCGGGTCTTGAAATTCAGAGGCGCGACCGCGGCGCCATAAAGAGCTCTTTAGAGCAGCTCAGAAGACGCCACGCGAAACACCGAATGGCTGGAATGTAATCCAAGTATTCAGCGAAACTCGGGCCTCCGATTCTCTGGCGATGCTTTTATTACGGCCTAAATGTAATTTGTGGGAGATTGGGTGGGGGGGGGGAGTCGGGGGGCATCTCAGTGGAGCGGTGGTCAGCTGTGTCTGTCTATCCTCGGCTTGTGTAATTGGTTACAGCGTTTTGTTTCATTGTTGCTCCGTCTCGGCCCCGGTGTTATCAGCGCCAGCAGCTTGGTGGGGTCTGTCAGGAGGACCCAGCTGCAGTCAGAGGGGGAGGGGGGGCGGGGGCTATCTTCTCTCCCCTTTCTGGACCGACTCAGTGAATTCTCCCCTCTGTCTGAGCAGCGCGCTGCTATATGTTGGCGGGGGGGGGAGGAGACTAATTTAGCCCTGCCAGAAACCAGGAAGAATCACTGTTTGTGTTGACTTTGGCCTCCGAAGATTGGAGCGCAAAATAAGGTTCGCTCGTCCAAACAGTGGGGAGACGGCAGCGAGCTGGGGGGGGGGGGGCAGTCGAACCGCCCGGGCCGCTCCAGCAACAATTCACTTCGGAGTGGTGGAGGGGGGAGGAAAGACAAACAGCCGTCAGATGCATGGATCATGAGGATGGACGCAGTTGTGTGTGTGTGTGAGTGCGTGTGTTGGGGTTTTTTTTTTGTTTTTCCCTCTAAACTCTTTGACACAGCTGTCAGCTCAGGAGATTTAACTAAGTCCATTAGAGAGACAGACTGTGAGTGTCAGATAAAAAAAGTTGAGCTCAGTGGTTTGCGGATTCTGGAAAGCGCCTGTGTTTCAGTTTGTGCTTTTGTAAAGTTTTTCCACAACCGTCAACACAACTAACGAGTAGAAAACACTTTTTTTCCCCCACATTATTTCTAATTTCATGAATTAAATTGAAGGTTTGGGGGTTTTTTTTAGAGGGCGTGCAAGATTTTTTGAGAACAGATCGAAGCATTTTCTCTCATTCGCTGATTTTTCACTCGTCTTTCCTTCTGTTATGCGCCGTATACACGCCACGAATGACTGATGTAACAGCCAGTGTGCGATCTCAGGGCGCAGTCAGATCCGCGTGCTTTTGGCTTTCTAAAAGGTGAATATCTTGTCAAGGTTGGGCCGAGGATTTAACTGGATAGCGTTGTAAATAATTCAACAATCACGGCTCCAAAACTGCGTTCGGGGATTTTAAACTCGCGGGCTGAAGGCAGTTTCGCTGAATATTTCGAGATAAACGGTTCAAATTTAGGTGCCGAAAGGTATTTTCAGCAACTGATGCACATTGTGGGAACATACAATGTTTATCAGCAACAATAAAAGAGACGTATATAAGAATGCGTATCTATACTGTAGTTGTTTTAGAAGTGGGAGACGTAAACCAACTGCGGTCCCTGTGGTCCTCCTGGGTTTAAGCTGCTCACTTTTCACCGTCCGCTTCAGCCTGGCTGACATCAGCATCGCCAGCCCCGAAAAACTCTTTGTCCAGTTTAATCTCGACTATCCTGCAGATAAAAAACGTCTCTGGGTTTGTCCTAAAATTAGATCCATTACTCATTCCCCAAATCTTTCCCTAATGCTTATTAAATAACAATAGCATGGGAGGGGGGGGGGGTTGTGCCTTTTTTTTCTCGCACTCCTTTCCTATCTAAAGATGGCGTGTTGATGAAACGATGCGGGATTAGGGTGTGTTTTCTCTCGGCAGCTTAAGCGGCTGATAGCACAAAAGGAAAAAGGCCTGGAGGCCCCCGATAAATTAGAAACTGTTCCACACTTTCTTATCATCAAAGGACGACTCGTAAGCTGCCCGGAGCGAGCTCAGATAATGTTGGCATAAGGAAATGTGTGTATGTGTGTGTGTGCGTGTCTGCGTGTGTGTATTTATGGAAGCCGGTTTGTCCGAATGGAAGCAGGTGATGCTGAAAGGGAGATAGAGACACTTCAGTGTGTTTCCTGTCGAGATATAATTGTATATTCTCCCCCCTCCCTTTTTTTTTCTCCTCGAGAAAAGGTCGATTTTCAGCTTGTCTGTGGATTCGCGGTTGATGACTGTGTTACACAACAACAGGAGAGTGTGTCGGGACGCACGCACACACACACACAAACCCACATTATGTATGTATTGCTTTTTAGCATGGCGTTGAATGCAGATTTCGCTCACATTTCCATGAACACATTAATCATCCGGCGCAGTTTTAAAGAGTCCTGCATTGACAAACAGCGTCCAGTGTGGAAGTGGGCAGTGGATCCTCGCGGGGCAGCCGCAGAGCTGCTGCTTTTCATCAGGAATCCTACAGCAAGATTAAAAACGTCCTTTTGGGGAGCACAGTCCACCGCAAAGTAATATGTCAAGTCTGTGTGCATCTGTAAAAATATATCTCAGGACACCGTCGTCCTTAAATGTACATGTTTTATTCATCGGCTTTGATCACACAACGGCGCTCCCTCCCAGCAGAGGGTCCCTGCATTGTGATGCCGTGTGGGTGTAAATATACATCAAAAGGAAGTAACTCAAAGAGCCACACGCAGACATGACACCCGACAAGTAATGTTTTGATTTGGCGCGTGTCGCGTGTCTCTGATTTCTCGCCCCCCCCTTCCCCCTCCTCCTCCTCCTCCTCAGCTGAAGCTCTACGAGAACTCGTGGGTTTGTTTACCCAGCACTCATCCATCCTCCTCCCAGCCCTGACACAATCTGATAGGTGTCAAAGAGAATTTTATGTTTTCTTCTCCACTTTCTGGTGTCTGGTCCCCCCCCCCCACCACCACCCCCTCCTCCTCCAACCCCTCACAAGATGACACATTTCAGCCGCCGAGGGTTAAGGCATGAGATTATCTTATTACTTTATGGTTTAAATTCTTTAATCTGCTCAGTTCAAGCTGCTCGAGTGTACACCCTCGTTTCAGCAGCCGTGAGACGCACCAGATTGAATTAATGGTGACGTCCTTCAGATAAATACTTTTTTTTTCTCTCTCTCTCCACTTGTTATTTGCATACGACACATCAAGGTTAGGACTCAAACTTTTGACATGGTACAGTTCCGCTACATTTGCCTGAGCGGCAGACGTGCATTGTGGAGCGAACACCAAGAGCCCAAAGCGAAAACGGGAACGCGAGAGAAATTATTCATGAGGCAGTAAACAGACGCTGTGGGAGGGGGAATTGTGCCCCCCCCACCCCACCCCCCCTTGTTTCTCGTGTTAGTGAGGCAATGATCAGGCAAGTGCATGAAAATGTATGAAATGTAAAGATAGCAGCGCAACTTTGACAGAAGTTGTTTGTTGATTTCTTTTTTCTCTTTTTTGCAGCTTAGTTTTTTTTTCGCGGCTTCACGTATTCAGGGTTAACAGACTGCTTCTGAATAAACCAGCAACTCTTATCGCTTTTGCTACATCTTGACGGCAAAACAACCAGTTTGGAGTGAACGTGTTTGTCGATGAGTTTTTTTTTTCACTGATGCTGTTTTAAATTGCTGTTGAGAATGAAGTGAGATTTGGTCGTCACTCCAACTGCTTATCTAGATGTTTAATACCTCCCACAGAGAGCTAAAGCTCTTCTGCAGGTAGCTAAAAAATGCTATATAATATTATAATGCTGTCGTTTTGCAATCCTTTAGAGTTAAGTGCTCGTCATGGATCATTAGGTTTTCATGGTCTATTCTGAGCTTCATCTCAGGCATCGTGTGTGTTTGTTGAAGAGGAGTCGATATGTTGTTAGCCGCACTTTAGCAAAAGAAACACAAAGTCTAGCAGCATCTTTTCTATAAAAGATCTTATTATTTTCTTTTTAATTCCTCCTGAGAGACACTCTTCCAGTTATCCATGAAAACAATCAAATCAAGTTTGTTTCTCTACCTCTTTTCTTCAATCCTGGTTTCCGTCGGCAACATGACCTCACCACTGCATGTTAAAAGAGCGCATTTTGGTTTCTCTGGCAACAGCACAGATAAATGAAACGTCCCACTTCCTGTGAGGGCCTGTTTTTGATTAAAAACCCGCCCGCTGAACGCTTTTGATGTCAGCTGGAGACAGCGGGAAACGATTGATGCTCAATAACTGCAAACAAATTCACAATATGTAATCAAGCGGGCGGACGCTGTCATGGCGGCGGGCGCGCAGTTGGTTCAGATATTGGCACGAGCGAGCGAAAGTCGAGCGGCGCGGCGTGGTGGGCGTAAGCCGCGCGCTAATCTTCAATTAGCAAGCAGCAGGTCGTCAGTGTGTTAGCCGGGGTTGCTTCTTCAGTTAGCAACTCTGAGACGCTTCACTCCCCCCGGGGACAGAGTGAGTCGGAGTGACGGCGCCATGTCCGAGAAACTCCACGAGAGCGACGTCGGGAACAAACGCGCTTCAAACCTCGCCACAGCTCAGGGGCGACGCTTTGTGTTTCTGTGCTCCAGCAGTGAAGACGGACCAGCTTCAGACTATCAAGCGAGAGCTCACCCAGATCAAGATGAAGATCGACTCTTTGCTGGGACGCCTGGAGAAGATTGAGAAGCAGCAGAGAGCCGAGTCAGGTGAGAGACAGCGACGGCGACAACCCGAAGGGGGGGAGGGAGAGGGGACAGCGGGCTCGGAGGGAGGGAAACGAGGGGCGCACCCCGGCCATAAGTCTTAGTGACACGGTGGGAGATAAGAGCGGCACGGCTCTCTGTCAAAACAGCTGACAGGTGTCAGCTCCACGCTGACTGGCTTTATACCAGAGGCCTTTATAGACGGCCCGCTCCACAGGACAGCCGACACGTGAAGGTCATTCAGACGACATGGAACAAAGTGCACGCTTCACTTTTTTCTTCTTCCCCCTCCCAGAATATTGTTTCCCTCCAACCTCAGACCTTCTTTCACTTGTCCTCCATTAAAGTCAAACATCAAATAAATCAGAGCAACTCTTCTTTTCTCCTCCTGAGAGCGAGACTGTGTCTGGTGTCCATTTATAACAAACTCGAATCTTTACTCCCTTGATCTGTTTAATCCATCACATTCGATCTATGTGAGGATGTGACGTGGACCGGCTCCTTTTTACAGGAGCATCAGGTGACCAGCGGTGGTCCGTCAGGATGGTGTGTTTTCATTCGTCTCGGTTCAAATCGTTTGATAAATGAGACGGACCTTTTCGGAGTGAAGAACTGAATTGATCAGCGGTAACTCTTTCATCTGCACTGAAGCTGCTGTCAAAGCAGAAACACCCCAGGATTGATGATTTCTGTGGAACCTTCAGCAGCGCAGTTAAAACGGCACCACGCTCATTAACATCGCGTGATATTTACAAATCCATCGGCTGTTCGCAGCCAGTCGATCCGACTGTACAACGCTGAAAACTTCAGTATGAATAATTTAGCTCCTCATAGTTTTATCTCCTGGAGTTTATCAGTATTCAGACCACATTTCTATTAATGACGAGCGGATTTATTGCTGCTGTGAAAGTTGAAAAGGAAACTTTTAGTGAAATGCATCGATAGAGAAAGTGTTGTAGAGAGAGCGCGTGGGTTTGTCGACACTCCTTTTGTCCACCTGAGGCTGAGGAGCAGCGCAACCTGGAAAGATGAAGGAGGGCTGCAGCGTTTTTGTGGGGAAAACAGGCAACAGAGAGAAACTCTGGCTGAGTCCACGCTCACCATCGGCCCTCCCGGTCGCCCCCTTCTTCTCTCCGTCAGAGGCTCAGAGGAAGTACGAGGACAACTGCGACTCCTTGCATGAGGAGTCGGTGTCGGAGACGGCAGACAACTCCGGGGAGGAGGCCGGCGAGGGAGCGCTGGACGTGGAGGCGGGAGAGATGACCGATGGCGGCGAGGATGACTACGACGAGGAGGGCAGCCACCATCTGGTAAGAGGGGCCGGCTTGACAGGCCTGACAAGCGCGGGGGAGGGGGGGGAGCAAAGCACTCTGGGAGATCTCAAGTGGGGGGCCGACTGTCTTCCCCTTCTGAAAGTTAATTTACCCGGAATTATTCATGGCCGCGGATCTCAGAGAGCGGGGCTTCACATGAGTGAACGGTGAGGGCGCCCGGACTGACAGCTCCTCCCTGTCGACGCCGGCTCAAACAGTGGCAGCGCCGCGCTTCACGGGCCCACACACAGGAACACACACACCCCTACACGCACACTCACAGGCTATAATTAAAGCAGTGGGCTCGAGTCACACAGGAGAGTGTTTAAGGCCAGATGAACTGGTCTTCATCCAACCACAAAGTGGCGCCCGTAAAGACGGAAAATAAAGTTTTTTTCTCTCTCACAAGGTCGGCGATGAAGGAGCCAGCCTAAGTGGTTTTATTATTTTTCGAACCGTAAATCAATTTAGGAAATAAAACGCCGCTCTCTCCGCAAACGAGTGTAACTGTAAATCCCACAACTCTTCGATTAAGAACTTAAGGTGAAAATAAGAAAATGCCAATCAAAATGCCGACTTAAATTATTCATTTATTTCACTAAGCTTTTTTTTTTTTTTTTTGCTAATTAACTTTTTCTTTTAACTGCTTTAGTGCCACATTTTGCAGTCAGCAGTTAGCGCAGCTTTCCTCCAACACTCATAAATGTCAGATTCTGGGTGAAAGTAATTATTGGTAAGCAAACTTTTTTTATATATTAAAACATGCAGATTTCTGCCCCCCCCCCACCCTGCAGGAATGAACTTCAACATAAAATATATTGCTCTCTGATTAAGAGTCTGTGGCCTGATAATTGCATGTGGGCTTTACTTTTTTTATGAGGAATCTGGTGGATTTATATAGTGTTGGATATTAAAAGCTGAATGTCAGTAGTGCATTTAAACCAAAAAATGCATATTAATGTCTCCTTTTGCACTGGCCGGACTTTCAAAGGGAAAATTATGCTCGCGCTCAATTATCTGGTGCAGCTATAACACCCACAGTGCTTCTTATTATACAGCAGTCACAACATATTACCCGGGATCTTTTTCTCCCAAAGTATAAACGAGTCTATGGGGCCACTCGGCTCTGGCTTTTTTTTTTGTGCTCAACATGCACAAGTTGATGGCGGCGAAGCAATTATCCCTGATCCGGCGGTGCGGCGTGGCCGTGGTCCCGATCACACTTCCTTTAATATTTCCCTCTTAATCATCTATTAACCAGGTGAGCGTGGCCGCGCCATCCTTGACGAAAGCTTTGTGTCTTGGCTAATGGGAAGGGAATTATTTTTTCAGCCACGCGACAGCAGAGATTTATTTGCCTCCTGAAGGTCACATTGATCAGCCTCTGTGATAACGTACCATAAAGCGTGTTCGGCGGGCGCCGACGCGGTGCCTCTTGTTGGGCGTATATCAGCGCTGACCTTTTGGAGCAGATTAAATATAACCTGTGCGCGACGCCGCGAGCTGCGCGTTGACTTCCTCTTTGCGCTCTCCTTTGCAGATAGAAAACCACGTATCGGACATTGACAACTGAGATCAGGTGAGTGGTTCAGACTCCCTTTTTTGATGCTGTGAGGTTTTTCGGGACATGACTGTGGAAAAACCCCAAAAACGGGCTTTTTACAGCCTGTCCTCATTAAAAGAACTTACCTCCAGCGCTCATTAAAACCCACAGCCAGTGGACTGTGACTGGGGCATCTAAACATCCGTTAATCATCTCCTAAGTCCAACGCTCCATGACATTTGGAAGACCAGCTCCACTGAAGGGCAGCTGATACAGAATTGGACAGAGGGAACAATAATGGCATTCCAATGGGCCAGAACTGCCCATAAACAACATCCGTCTAATTGAATTGTGTGTGTGGGGAGGAGCAGGAGGGAGGGAGGGAGGGAGGGAGGGGGGAGTATGAGCGGCGAGGCCTAAGGTAAAGAGTTCCCTGCCTCTCGCCTCTCGGGGTGTGGGTAATGATGCAGCCACATCATCACTTGGCTTGGCGCTGGCGAGCTGCTCGTAGCGGGGTGCTTGGCAGTGTTTATGAGTAACAGACTGTAGATGTAACATTGATTTAAGCTCGGCTAAAGTCGTCCCCCTTTGCTGCTGGAAGACGAGGGAAAGCGAATCTCTGCTCCCCGGAGACCTCGCAGCTGTGATCCCTCTTTGTTGTTTTAATTGTGTTTCACTTCGAGGGGGAACTTTTGTCTGTTCGAGTCGCCGCGCTCTCGCCTCCTCTGTGCTGTTTATCAGAGCCGGCGCGGTGAGTCCTCACATGGAGGCCGCCAAAGACGACACGAGCGGGCCCGAGGCTTTTGTGTCTTTATTAGATCTGCACATTTCAAAGAACAGAGAGACAACAACGCACTTTTGAATGACGGGCCTTGGACACTTTCCCAGTGCTGGTCTTTTATTCCCTTCTGTGTGGGTCTTCCTGCCACCATTTGGCTCTTCTGGCGAGTCAGAACTCACAGAGGGGGTCCGTAGGCTTTCTCAGGGGGCAATCTGGGAGATTCTGGGAAAAATGGCAGCCAACCACTGCCGCAGAGAGTCGCATACTGCTCATGCTTCTCACTTTCGGAATCAATTTTCACTCTCAATCTTGTCATAACCATTTGAGGCTGTGACCACTGTGTGCATGCGTTTAATGTGGGGGGGCCGCGTTTGAATGAAAAAGACAAGCTGAACAAGAGTCGTCCTCTTGTTGCTGCTCCTGTTTCTCACTGATCACTCGGAGTCATTTCGTGCTAAATTAATTGTAATGAAATTCTCAAAGTGAGCAAACGATTTTTTTTCCCATACGAGCCAAAATCAGTGCACCACTAGTCTACACCATAATAACATCACAGGTAATAGAACAGCCACCCATAAAACTGAACTCAGGCGTCCATAACGACAAGGATGAGCGCGCTTTGTGTAGAGTCCCGACCTCAACCCGACAGCACGCTTCCGGGATGACTTAGAGTGGAGCCTGTGAGTCACGGTCAGAAGCCACCGTAAACACACTTTGTGAGAAGCTTTCCCAGAGCCGCTGAAGCTGTTCAAGCTGGGCGGGCGGGGGGGTGGAGGGTGAAGGGGGTGGGGGTCACCCTAATATCCAACCAGATGTCACGATAGATAGCGCATCAACGCGTCTGAAGGCGACCCGGCGCTGAAAAACGAGCTGACTGTTCACGTCCCCCTGCAGCTTTTTGTGACGCCGCACTCGCTACTTTTGTTTGCATGCCCCCCCCAATAAATCTGTAACTGGAAGTAGTTTTTTGATGATGAACATTTAAACTGCTTGCGTTCGTGCAGGAATGTTCACATCTAACACAACAGATTAATTTCCCTCACAGTGGGCTCCTTTGCCCAGCTGCTAGTGTCCCAGTTCTTTCCACCCCCTTCAGAAACCACATGTTACACTCCAGTTTCCCATTTCCTCCCCATATGTCTGGCCTTTTTAAAATTCTATCTGTGGCCAATTCACGAAGCCTCCTCACAGCACATACATTTAAAGGCCTGAAAATCCCACTCGCTGCTCGTGGGGGAATATATGAATATTTTTGCTTGCAGGCCTCCCAAGGATGGCAAATCACAGTGGAAGAGCCTCAATAAGTCATGTCCAGAAGGATTAGAGGAGCAGCCGCAGCTCCCAGAAACTATTCCTGCACTCCCCGAGATATTTCCGAGGCCATTCAGAGCGGACGGGCTTTCAAACTCCGGCCTAATCCCCATCAGATTTACAGCATAATAAACAGTGGCCATGTTTGGGGAGGAGACGGGCCCCTGTAATGTGTTCTCATAAGTTTCTGTCTCTTCAGGGCGAGGAGGCAAGACACACTCCCGGCCGGCGGTATTAAGATTCATCATCACCTTCGAGAGACAGGAGGGGGGAGGGGGGATCTCGGAGGGATCAAGACACCCATTCAGGACTGTAAGTTGTGTTCAAGAGAAGCCAAATCACATTTAGATGCGCGACTGAGCAGCACAAACCAAATGTGATGCGCTCTCCCCTCTTGCATATGTATCCCCCCGTCCGTTTTATTGCATCGGTTGGAGTTTCCTTCAAACGCAGCTTATATTACATTTCCAGAAGCTGGCAGTACCGCACACTGATTTTATTATGCCACAAACTCAAAGGAAAGGGAATCCATTGTCTTGTTGTTTTTTTTAATTCATGAATCTAATTGTGTTTAAAGATAACTTGACATTATTGATCACTCGCTGCAGCTCCTTTTGAAAAGTGTTTGCGCTGTAATTTTACAAATTCCCCCCGATTTGCTTCCTGTTCTTCGGCCTCAAATGTCAAATGAATAAATGACAGTCGGCGCGATCCTCGACCGCGGCTCGACGCTCGCGAAATGAATGAAACATCGCGGCCGTCTGGTTCCGGCTTTCGACTCATGCATAAGCCAATAGCTGTGAGCATAACTTTACCCAGCTTTATCCATTTATCACACAAATGCCCCGTGGGGCTGTTCCATCGTATACTCCCAACTCCCTGCCAAGTTTCAGAAGCAGAAAGGGCTTCCTGTGGTAGGGAGCCAGCGCTGGCACAGGCCCCCTGCCAGGGAGCAGTGCCCTAACGTCTCAGTGCACTCCTCCCCTGCTCAGCCTGTGCATCCCAACATGGCCCGCTGCTGTTCAGGAGCCAACGCCTTCTCCCTCGCCTGCTCCTGCAGTCGGCATCGATCCCATGTAACGGAGGCGAGGGAGCCGGCTCGGGCTTTTGGAGATGTAGGAAGTTGAGAAATCTTAAATTATACATTAATGGGATTTTTTTTTTTTTTAGTATCATTATAATCCAAGTATGAAATCCTTGACTTAGAACACACATTTCTGAATAAATATGTGAAAATATACTGTGAGTTGCAGTGTAAAGCTCCAACATATCTAGATTATTAACCATTTGGGCCAAAATGCTCGTAAAACCAACCATCAAACAGTGGTCACATAAAACTGAACAGGATTTATCCATTTATTCCTTCAGATTCAGAGCAGCAAACAATGTCATAAGGACAGTCCTTGCTTGTCATGAAGTATTTACATGTGTGCCATGTGGAGCTGCTACAATGCAAAGCGGAAAAAAAAGAAAGGCGAACTCTCGCTGAGTAATTATAATTAACCTGATTATAAATAGATGGCTGCAAATTGAATTATGTCACTACTGATTGGTTAGCAACATGTTCTGCTGTTAATTATCCAAACCATACTTGCCCTTTTTTCCCCTTCCCCTCATATTTACATGTAACAAGGAAAAGCCAATCGAATGTGAAGGTAACGCTGTTTCATGTGAACCAGGTGCATCAGCCGAGTGCTCGGTCGCTTTAATTTGAAAGGATTAGACCCCGCACAGATTAGATTCTGAAGTTTGCTAACAGCAGGTGGTGTGTGTGCGCGTGTGCGTGCACGTGAGGAACTATGTCTGATGTATTGTGCACTCGGATGAGTTTGAACTCGTGCCGGAGATCTGCAGTCTTTGATTTGAGTCGTGCCTGCATTACTGTGATAACAGAAATCAAAAAACACAATAGAGCCTAATTTGAAGTACCAGTGCACCACGGGGTACTTTGAGGCACAGCAGTAGGTCAATGTCCAATTTAGAAGATTCACATCATCAAAGAAAAAAGAAAAGATTTCATCCAAAATTCAGTAAAAGAAAAATCATTTTAGTTCAAAATGATAGATTCTTTTTGGAGTGTAAGTGGAGCTGGATGCTCAAGGCACGTAAAATGCACAGCTTTGGTACTCAATAATAGTCCAAAAAATTGTGTCTAAGCTCCACTGGAATAAAAAACATGGTTTACTAAAAATCGAAAGTCTGACTCTATGCTGATGACACACTGCTCTTTTGTGCCTGTAAAAAAATAGGCTTTGTGCTGCCAGGTACTAGAACAACATAGAAAGACACTTCAGAATAATAACGACATCAAAGTAGAACACAAACAATGACAGTGCTTTGTTGCTAACATTTAAAAAGTAGAATCGGTACGTTTTTATAACGGAGGTCACGATGTGCTCTTTGTCTGAATCACGGAGCTGCTCAGCAGTCTGCTGAGGCCACCGCGCAGTCGGCCGACACACCTGGTTTTTCCTGTCACCTCCTCCGTTAATGTGGTTTGAAAACAAGAGGGAGGCATGAAAACACTGGAAACGAAGCAAAGCTGGACCACGGCATGCAGCGCAGGTGGTCGTTCGCTGGGTCCCTTCACCCAAATCACGTAGGAACCAAAGAGCCGTCGATTCATCAGCGCCTGCTTTTGAGGCGTCGAGCCGTCGCGGTGCAATCGAGGTAAGCAGAAAAAATTCATTAGCCGGAAACTCTGAAAGTTTCAGGCTCCGTTTTTCCAGAAACAATCGTTTAATTATTGTGGGGAAACTCACTGGCGGCCCTGTTGACATTTTGTCACCGTTTTATTTAACCTCTGGTGAAATAATGATTCCCATGAAAACTGTTCATGCAGGATAATGAGTTGGTATTTGCACTAATACGAAAGTTCAATAACTGGAGAAATTAGGTTCGTGCAGTTTTGTGTAACTTTTAGTTAAGTGATTCGGGTGAATGGACCCCTCTTCAATGAAGCATTTCCCACATGTAAAGGACAATTTCCACACAAGTCGATCCTGGTGATACTGCCTGGAAGAAAAAAGAAAAAGAGTTCTGCAGCTTCAAATAAGTGTTTTGCTGAATGATGTGTAATATTTAGCACTATTTTTGTAATCTAAAACACTCAAATGAGATTCCTCTGCTACATGTTCATCCTTATTTTCTGTTAGTTCCTTTGATTTCCTGGTAGTCTGTTATTAAATGAACGTCTGGTGATGTGTCAAATATTTTGCAAAAACAAAAAAAAAAGAGAGTTTACACTGAAAAAAAACAAACCTCATTGCTTTTGACTGTCGTAAATTATCTGGGTCACTTCAGAAACATTTCCGGCTCAAACCACTTGGCTTTTACGTCGCCCTGTAAATAGACTGTATCATGTTTCTTTCAAACGGCCTGAACAGTTTCATTTAGTTTGGGGGAGAAAAAAACAAAACAAAGATAACATGAAAAATCTTCAGAATTGATATACTGACAGTTTGTTGGACTCATTGCAGGTTGAAACCAGACTCGTGGGCCTTGTAGAGATGTGCACCTGACAACTGTTGTATAGAAATGTACATTTTTTTGTAAAGATATTTTTATCAAAAGGCATGTTTACTGTAACTTTGTATTTTCGTTTCATGTACAAAAAAAAGGAAAGAAAATCTAACTGTTGTAAGGCTATAAACTCCACCGTCATTGTAGATAACTATTTGTGTTCTTCTCAGTCAATAAAAACCTTTGTGTCATATATTTCCCCTCGTCGGATGCTTCAATGATCGCCGCTTTATTTCCCAGATAAACATGAACTGAAGGACAAAGATCCCTTCTGGGTTCCTGGTGAAGTTTTTGTACACAGCCACCGACGTGATAATTACTCGCAGATGGTTTTACAGACACGTGTAAATATTTGGGGCCTCATTAGGACGCGCCACTTAAATATTCATTTTCTCCATTCATCACCGTGCGTCTATCTTCTATTCAGACTGCTCCTTTTTAATTGTGATTTATATTTCATTATGCGGCGTGTTTGCCACAGTTGCCATCAAAGTGACACTTTAACAAGTGGCGCGGCAGCGTGTTTGAATACCTGTCAAATTACCGTCAGTCAGCAGGAAACTCTGCTCCGCAAAAGGCAGCTCGTCGCCTTGTTTTTTCTTTTTTTTCCACGCAAATGTCAACCGTCGCGCCGGCTGCCAGTTAATATCGCCGTGTAAATTTAACTGGGAGCTCTTTTTTTCTTTTTTTTTCTTTTTTTTTCCCCCTCGGTCTCGGGGTGATTAACATTGGCCGCGTGTCCGCCACTGGCAGGTCATTTGAACTCTGGCTGAGAGTCTGGGCGCCGGTGATGATGAGGAGGCAGCGGCCGGTCAAGTCGAATGAATTTATGATCCGACGCTTCGGTGGCAGAAGTTCACCGCTGAATTTAAATGAGGAAGCGTGTGTAATTTAGGACAAACATTTAGTGGCAGGCCAACTTGTTTCCATTTATCCAACTTGACTTTTTTTGAGGAACCAAACGGTGCGTTTGAGAAGCAGGATCCTGCTGCCAAACGACACTGAGACTTCCTGATGTACATCGGAGTTCAACATCTGTCCCTTTACTCATATTTTGTGATGATTTCTTTAGGATGTTCCGTAAAACGTGTTTATTTTTAAAGCACGAGTCTGCTGCTTGAATGATTTGAATCAGATGTTCCCATTCTGGGGTCTGAGACCCTCTTTGGGGGTCCCTTGTGACCCAAAACTTTAGTTCCTGAAGTTCAGATCCGAATATCTATGATATTTTCCGTGCAGTGTTGCACTAATACCCAGTGACAGGGGAACTCCCCGATGAATTACCTGAAGTCACAGAATTGTCACATAAGCGATGCAGTCAGGCTGCCAAAATAGCCTGAAAACAAATGGTGCATTTGCATTTTGTAAAAGTGAGAGAAGCAAATGTGATGGAGCAGGTTCGGATCATGCTGGAGTTGTGGTGCGAGTCTTAAGTTTCGTCGTCATACAGAAAACGTGAAAATGCTCCCATGTTTGTGCAGGACTGAGGAGACGAACTGTGTATGGCTTTTTCATGGGCAGGTCAGAGTTCAGATTCAACTCTCTCAATGAGGCTTTTTTTTTTTAAACTGCCAAAGAATGGCTGCAACCCTCAAGGACACTTCTATAGGGGGAACATAAATTTATGCCCTCCGTTCGTTTCCAAAGTCTTGCCCTCGCACAGATTTACAGCGCAGTTCATCGACTGCATTCGTGGACGTACAGCATCGAGTGAAAGTTTGATTCTCACCCTTTATTTGGAAGGGGGGGGGATCCGAGGGCCTCTGCACGCTGTGACTGTGCGAACTCAGCGGGGCGGTGTGGACCGACATTATCATGTCGCACATGTCCCAAACGTGAAATGTCACAGCCAGGATGAACTTCTTTTTCCTTTTTTTTCAGTTGTTTGAGTAAACAAAACACGCCTGCCAAAAATCCACTTTGTTGTGCAAGACAGCCTTTTCGCAGTTGGGTGGGATTTTTAGTTCACACGGCCTCTTCTGATTTGATTGCACCAACTCTGAAAATCCCCCCCCCCACACACCTCTGCATGAGTTCCTCGTTGCTGAAACGGCTCCGGTAACAGCCGTGCTTCACGTTCGCCCCTGCGATCTAAAAATATCGCTCGCAATCAATAAAGTCCTCGTCTTTCTGTCGGGTTTTTTTTT
>JAUESF010000044.1:0-15000 GCA_032274765.1 Malacoctenus tetranemus
GTGTGTGTGTGTGTGTGTGTGTGTGTGTGTGTGTGTGTGTGTGTGTGTGTGTGTGTGTGTGTGTGTGTGTTATCTCTGTCAGACCTCAAAGGCTGCTGAGTCACCATGTGGTCCATGCTCAAAGAACAACAGGCTTTGATGTTTTATTTAGCAGCATCGGAGTGAAGGGCTGCAGACATGCAGTTGGTGTTGCGCCGCAGCGCTGAGTGGGACTTCACTCAGCGCCGTGGAGGAAACGCATCATGGCTCCCACCACTAAAGGCCACACGGGATTTTAGCACAGTCACACTTCAGATTCCTGCACAGGCTGGGAAGTGAAGCCCCCATTCCTCGTTCACAGGGTACAAACATTGCTGCCGGGCGAGCCATCGGGGTTGTCGTGGCAACCGGGGTCCAGACCGAGATTGGCAAAATCAGGGATGAGATGGCTGCCACTGACCCCGAACGAACCCCACTGCAGCAGAAACTGGACCAGTTCGGCGAACAGCTGTCGAAGGCAAGAGCCTCCTGAATCCGTTTGGTTCGTCCCAGAGAATCAGTGCAATGATCTTCAGAGTTACAACGTGTCACTTTGCTCATCTGCAGGTTATCAGTGTCATCTGTGTGGCAGTGTGGGCAATTAATGTGGGGCACTTCAATGACCCGGTTCATGGAGGCAGCTGGCTCCGAGGAGCCGTTTACTATTTCAAGATCGCTGTGGCCCTGGCTGTGGCTGCCATACCCGAAGGTCAGCCATCTTTCCTCCACCATTGCATACCTTCTCATATTGAGGCTCATTAAATCAGCTGGCCTGATTAGATCATAGAAACAAGCATGACAACAGAAATGTGGACTTCAACTTTCAGGTAGATGCCCGACAGCCCCTCCCCCGAGTGTTTCTTCATTTTATAGGGTCACATTATTACAGCTGTTGGTCTGACTTTTGTACAGCTCAGCAGATGCTTTTAATTGGAAAAATTTACTGTATCTCAACACATTGAGATAAATGAAAATGACAGTTACAGTAAACAGTTATATTCTGATATTCACAGTCAGTGTTGTTCTATGTTTTACTATCCATGTTCAATAAAATGCATGCTTGGGAGGGGGGGGAGTACTAAGCTGCCACCCCCATAAATCTCTGGTGCCCCCCCCCAAGGCAGGCCTGACCCATGCTTAGGAAACCAGTGGAATCCTCTCCTGACCACAGACCATCTGCTCTGCCCCCTCCCAGGCCTTCCTGCAGTCATTACCACCTGCCTGGCACTGGGCACCAGGCGGATGGCCAGGAAGAACGCCATCGTCCGCAGCCTGCCGTCTGTGGAGACGCTGGGCTGCACGTCGGTCATCTGCTCAGACAAGACGGGCACACTGACCACCAACCAGATGTCGGTCTGCAGGGTAAAACTCTGGAGGAGCCCAGCTGGCATCAGCATGCTGTCAGAACTACTAATCACAATGTGCCAATACAGGATTTCTTATACTCACAATCTAACAAGCTGTGAAAATAACTTCTCGACCACCCAAAATCTGACAGCAGATAACTGTCAGAATGTAATAATCTCTTTGCTTTTAAACAAAATGAAAACTTGTTGCGTCAGTTAAAAGGAAACAAACATAGTATGATGTCATGAGGGATGTAACAAGATAAAATGATTATAACACAGTTATTGTGGCCCAGATTGTCGCAGTTAATAATTTTATGGCTGTATATTTGCATTGCACTCCAAGTGTTGACAATGATGATAATACAACCAAATGTGAACAAATCAGGAGTGCAGGACAATACAACAGAAAAGCACCCTGATAGTGATTCCCTTCTCTATTGCATTTTCTGCGCACAGTGTGATTGTCTTCTATTAGTTTGTTTTCAGCATTTTTGTGAAATTCAAAATGCAACCAGACTTTGGCCTTTTGTCTAAATTGAGGGGGAGTGTCCCGTACCGTCCGTACTACTTGTGCATTTAGAGGCCAAACACTGCAAACTGCTCGCTTGCGTCTGAGGTGTCACCGCTGCTTTGCCGTGGAGCAGACACACAGCACTGGTTTTTGCAGGTAATGAGCAGTATCGCCATGAGTGACTGACAGTCATTCAGCATGGCTTCAGTGGTTATTAACTTAGGTAACAGTAGTAATAACTGTAATCATACCTGTCTATTTGTCTATTAGAAAACTGAACCTGGAGGATAAAGTTGTGCAAGTTAAAGTAACCTGCTGATCCAGGTCAAAGAATTCATCTTAGATAATGGTTTAATGCAAAGCTTAACATCTCAATGTTAAGGTCAGGCATTGTGACGCATTCATTTCAGTAGGTGCGAGAAGCCGTTTGAGCTGTTTGTGTTGCTTCATCTGGACACCCTGATTGGAACCTTTTGACTTGCAGCTGCATAAGGTGGAATGGAACCAAGAAAATCCATATCAAATGTCTGCTCTGCATGTCATATGTTGGACAAGACCTCTCTTATTAATAAGACTTGTAAAGGAGGAATCAATGTGTGACTGTCCTAACACGTCTTCCCTGGGTAATGCTCACCTTTACAAGCACCCTTCAGGTTGATTTCTTCCAGTGTAGACTTAACGTTCTCGTTCATATGCTCTCTAACATGACTACTAATCACATACTGGATTTGTTGGTTTGTGTGTGTATGTGCATGTGTGTAGATGTTCGTAGTAGACAGCGTATCAGGGGAGCGCTGCAGCCTGAGCGAGTTCACAGTGACTGGATCTACTTATGCCCCCGAAGGGGAAGTGTGAGTGTCCTTAACCTTTTTAACACTTAACTCTTGTAACACCCTGCGTACTGTGAGTAGCAGCACTTTGTCGCAGTTCACCTGCTCTGATCTCCTTACAAAGCCCATTCAGCTGAGTGGCACCCGCGCTCTTTTCTGCCTTCATCTTTGCAGCTATAAAGATGGCTCGCTGGTGAAGTGCAGCCAGTATGAAGGCCTGGTGGAGATGGCCTCCATCTGTGCGCTCTGCAATGACTCATCACTGGACTACAATGAGGTCAGTAAACACGCCGCGATGGATCACCGTTTATGGTTCGAGGGTGTTTACAAAGTGGAACGTGGCTGTGTGTCGCTCAGGCCTATCTTGGCCAGGACACTCTTGCAAATGAGATTTTTAATCTCAATGAGGTGTTTTGCTGCTTAAATAAAGATTGAAAAATTGGGGGGGAAAATGGAGAAAAATTTCAGTCGCAAATTACACTTTGAAAATGGAAGAAAGACGTACGTGAAATAAGGATTGCGATATGTACCCTTAAATTTTCCTTTGTCTTGATGTTCTTGTTTTGTTTTTTTTTTTGTTTTGTTTTGAGTACTGAATCTCTACGACTGAGAGGTCCTGTGTCCTCACCTGTTAATATTCTCTGTAATTTAGAAGACATTAATCTTTGATCAGTGACGTATCAAAGTGCCATCTGCTGGGAGGATACAGAGGAGGACCTGTTTGACATGTATTCTCACAGGGTGTAGTTAGAAGTACTCATTCAGTGAGCTGTTGGCTCAGATCGATCACATGTCACCGAGTTGTTCTCCATGTGTTTGGTGAAATAAGTTGTCATTTTTTAGATTTAAAACGGTAGATTTTGTGCTCTGTGTGTCTTCCAGGCAAAGGGTGTGTTTGAGAAGGTCGGCGAGGCAACGGAGACTGCCCTCTGCTGTCTGGTGGAGAAAATGAACGTGTTTGACACTGACCTAAGAGGCCTGAGCCCTGCTGAGAGAGCTACAGCCTGCTGCTCTGTAAGTGGACAGCTGCAGATGTGCGAGATGCCAGCGAGAGAGAAGCTGTGAGCAGTGTATTGAACCGCTCATGCTGAGGAGTCATCGATCCACCCTGCTGTTTCCTGAAGCCAGCCTGCAGCAGCCGCTGACAGTGGCCCTGTTTTCTCTCCAGACTCTGTTGAGCTGTTTGACAAAATGAAGGTGCTGGTCTGTGCTGATGATGAGCTGTACACATCCCTCATGTCTCTTTCAGGTGATTAAGCAGCTGATGAAGAAGGAGCTGACGCTGGAGTTTTCACGAGACAGGAAGTCCATGTCCGTCTTCTGCTCGTCCAATAAACTGACCAGGTCTGCCGCTGGCGCCAAGATGTTTGTTAAGGTCAGTTACGCTGCAGTGCCAGACACACAGCAGGCTCTCTCCTGGCTGAGACACTAAGACGCTCTGCTCCCCATGCATCCTCTCTCCTCAGGGAGCACCAGAGAGTGTGCTGGAGCGCTGTAACTACATCCGAATCAGCAGCTCCTCCCGGGTGCCTTTGAGCCCAGCAGTTCGAGAACAGCTCCTGTCAACTGTGCGAGCCTGGGGCTCAGGTCGAGACACCCTTCGATGCCTCGCTATGGCGACCAGAGACACACCACCTGATATCCACTGCCTCAACCTGGAGAACTCCGCCGCCTTTGCAGATTACGAGGTGATAATGGAGTTCCTGTTTGACAGTTTTGATAGAAACGTTCATTCGTCAAAAAATAAAATGGCACTGAAGAAGTTGAAGGCGTGAAGTCGTCCTCACTCAGACATCGTTACTGAAGGACGCAAGACTTCAAACTTTCTGACCCAGACACACAAGAAGAGAGACACCTGAAAGGTGCTGCTCATTGCCATTCTTGATTGTTGCAGTACGATAGGATTCATTTGTACAAGTTACAGGTAGTTGTGTCCTTTTCAACACTATCAACTTCAACTTTCAGTTTGAAGAGTTCATCAACTGGCAGTTTTTTATCAATCAAACATCTGTTATTTGTCCGAAGCCGCAGCAAAATCTCTGATTTTCCAGCTGTTCAACATCATTGCGTTCATACGTTCACGCTGGAACAATATTGAATTGCAATGGAATCGGGGGAATCATCGCTCTGCCTCTCTTCTTTTCCTCAGTCTGACCTGACCTTCGTGGGCTGCGTGGGTATGTTGGACCCCCCCAGGAAAGAGGTGCTCAGTGCAGTTCGCATGTGCCGGCAAGCAGGAATACGGGTCATCATGATCACTGGTGAGCATGAAAAACAGGTGCCTTAGTCACTGAGAGGTTCATCTTTATGTCAGAACAATTGTCAGTTGTGTGTATGGATTAGCTGATGGCACCTCCAACTTGGACAATACAGAATAAGTAAGATTCAGCTTAACTTTGTGCTTTGTGTGAGGCAAATAGTGCAGTGTGAGTCCGACATGAAGAGGTAATCGCAAAGTTTAGACTTTCGAGATATTGCCAAACTTTTTGGAGAAAAATGGTGATTTTGGTCGACATACAAAACACATGTATGTGTTGAAATGTTGATTTTGAACCCCTGCCTCTTAGAGAAGTCTTGCACTCTGTGTCAGGCACCACCAGGAAGGCATTTAACTCACCAAGATAAACTTTGTTCATGCTGTACAGCAGCTCCTGGTATTTTTCTGTACAGAGTACATAACAGCAGAGTTCTGGTGCCTGTTGTTATATCAGCAGTACCACTCTCTTCTCCTGGGATTTTCAAACACGCGGGATGCCAAATTCTGCACCAATGCACTTTCAGTTCACCACTGTGGATTGAGGATGAGGGTGCAACTCTGTTGCCCTGTCATGTACTTATTAAAGTACAGCGAGCCGATACTTCTTCCATAGTGTGACGCCTCTAAAATGTTTCCTCGCCTGCAGGTGACAACAAAGGGACAGCGCTGTCTATCTGCAGGAGGGTGGGCATCATCACGGAGCAGGAGGAGGAGCAGGAGGGCACCGGTATCAATGGGGGCCTGACGGGCCGGGAGTTTGACGAGCTGCCCCCACACCTGCAGCGGCAGGCCTGCCACACGGCGCGGTGCTTCGCCCGAGTGGAGCCAGCCCACAAGAGTCGTATCGTGGAATACCTGCAGAGTCTGAGCGACATCACCGCCATGGTGAGGAGGCCAGTCTTCTACATGAACACGACAGCCAGACTTCACTCCTGCCGTCTCTGCATTGTTTCATCACGCCTTTCTTGCAGACTGGTGACGGGGTGAATGACGCCCCCGCCCTGAAAAAGGCCGAGATCGGCATCGCCATGGGCAGCGGCACGGCGGTGGCCAAGTCTGCATCCGAGATGATCCTGGCCGACGACAACTTCTCCACCATCGTGGCGGCTGTGGAGGAGGGCCGAGCCATTTACAACAACATGAAGCAGTTCATCCGATATCTCATCTCCTCCAACATCGGGGAGGTGGTGTGGTAAGCAGGAGAGAGCCCTGACCCTCGGAGCCGTTTTTCTTTGGAGGATGATTCAGATGTTTTTTTTTCCCATCTGTTTCTCTGCTCCACAGTATTTTCCTCACAGCGGCACTTGGCATGCCTGAAGCCCTGATCCCAGTCCAGCTGCTGTGGGTCAACCTGGTCACTGACGGTTTCCCAGCAACCGCACTGGGCTTCAACCCTCCAGATTTGGACATCATGTCTCGTCCCCCCCGCTCCCCCAAAGAGCCGCTGATCTCCAGCTGGTTATTCTGTCGCTACCTCATCATTGGATGTAAGTCATAAGGCTGAGACGCAGACACAAACCTACAGTTACACCAAGTCTGGTAACACAAAGGCCAACTGATGGATATGTTGAACCTCGAGTGTGGTTGTTTTGAATTTTTCCACACGTCTCACCAAGAGATTCTGTCTATGTTTTCCCGGAAGGTTATGTGGGAGCAGCCACTGTTGGAGCTGCTGCCTGGTGGTTCATGGCAGCCCACGATGGACCCAAGCTTTCCTTCTATCAACTGGTGAGCTGCTCTCTTCTTATCAGATCATTTGTGAACATGAGAATAAAGGCATCAACAGAACTTGAAGATTTCATCCGAAATGCTTTAAAAGTACACAACTGATGATGGCACACTTTAGTTCACCCTAGAGTTAGATGTGGGTCGTCGTACATTCTTAACTTGCATTTGAAAAGCACTTCAACATCCCCCTCTTGCTGACTTCTTCTGGCATCGGATGCGTTGTCGTTTTTTCTTTCATGTTAGTAATGCATGGGTCTGTCTGTCTGTGCTTCCATCACAGTCCCACTATCTGCAGTGCAGCGAGGGCCATGCTGAGTTTGCTGGCGTGCAGTGCTCGGTCTTTGAGTCGCCCTATCCCATGACCATGGCTCTGTCTGTATTGGTCACCATAGAGATGTGCAACGCTCTGAACAGGTAGGTGCAGGCTGTGCCCACCCAGACTTTCAGAGCCACCGTCTCCTAACTAACCCACATCAGCACGGCAAGGATGCATATCAGGTCCGGGTCCGTACATTTCCATGCAGCTTGGGAAAATCACATTAACGGCTAAGTCTGACTCAAACTGGGCTTTAAAAAGCAGATAAACAGGCTAGTCTGACAGAAGTTTGACTATCTGTAGCTCTTTTCTAACTCAGGCTGTTGCGGATGATGTTAAGCTGATTTGTACAGTAACTCTAAAAACAACCAAAAAAACAACAACAAACACCATGGCAACCAAGGAGCAGAAGATGATTTTGGATGGAGGAGGAAAGTACATTCATCATCCAACAGCTACATCTATCTGCTACTTGCATCTGTTATGCTTCTCATTAGGTCGACTTGGCAAGTTCAATATGCCCTGTGTTATAAAGGACACTGTGCCCTTTTTGGAGGCGGAGTTGGGTGAAAGTTAGACAAGACGAGAGGTGCAGCGTGACTGTGTGCTTGTAAATGGTGCGACTAAATGACTCGATCCTCCGCTGTGTAGCCTCTCAGAGAACCAGTCCCTGCTGAAAATGCCTCCCTGGTCAAACCCCTGGCTGGTGGGCGCCATCTGTCTGTCCATGGCCTTACACTTCCTCATTCTGTATGTTGACCCTCTGCCGGTAAGCATGCATGTGTGTGTGGTCAGTCAAAGGAATCCTAATTTTTCATGATTCCACCATTCTTACTTTCTTTTCCTCAGTATCTGATACTAAACAGAAAACACCCTGGTAGTTTAAGAGAACCCCCCTGCAAAGCAACCTCCCACACTGACCCACGTCTCTGCAGGTCATATTCCAGATCCGGCCCCTGTCGTGGCCGCAGTGGGTGGTGGTGCTCAAGATGTCCCTCCCTGTGATATTGATGGACGAGGCCCTTAAGTTCCTGGCCCGTAACTACATCGAGCCGGGAAGTCAGATCCAGGTCAGAGGGCGTGATTCCTCCCTACCAGCAGCACGTTGGTTCAAACAGAGAGGTGATCCCATCCTAACTGCCTCTGTGTCTCCTTTGCTTGTTAAAACCCCAAAGACCCTGGAGGAGGAAGAGGAGCAGAGGTCAAGGGCTCGCACGGGTGTGGTTGGCTCGCTGGTGGCCAGGCTGCGTCAGTCAGTGAAAGGCGTGTCCTGGTCTTTTGTCCTGATCTCTACACCCCTGGTGATCTGGATCTTCAGCCTGGACTCTGACATCACGAACATCTTCTGGGAGTGATTGTAGAATCAGAGGGGAGGCTGCAGGTGGGCAAAGAAACATGAGAGGGAGAAAAAGTGAGAGACGGAGTGCTGCAGAGTGAAAAGCGAAAGGATGAGGCAGGTCAGACAGAGAGGAACGAGGTGTGAGTGAAGATGATGATTAATACTGTGGCACAAGCATGTGAAGGATGAGGAGGGAAACATTCAGTCAACAGACAATCGGAAGGAACAGTGAAAGGCCGTTTGGTGTGATGGTGTGCTCAATTATAAAGGTGCTAAGTGAAGCTGCTACTGTCAAACCACACTACTCACTCTGCATACATCTCCTGGTCTACTGCTTCACCATTCGACTCCAAAACTGCAGTTTTCGGTCTGTTTGTCACTCATTTGGTTCACAAATTATACTACTTACAGAAAGACATGACGACAACAACATGCTAACCTGCTGACTTAGGCTAATAAATATTGTAAATTTATTTTGGAGGATGCGAGTTTCACAACGTTTTTCATGTGTTAGGTGGCAGTAGTGAGGCATTCGTCACATCCAATCTCCTTTCAGATGGCTGACCGCCTTTTTTCACTATCCAATTAGTTATTTGTTATTAGGAGCTGTGCCATTGGTGCGTTGACAATAGTTGCGTTTCCATCCACCTTTTCTAATGCGCATTAAGTGAAAATGTGCATAAATACTTGAATGGAAACACCGGTAATGCGAATAAACTTTGTTAATGCGCATTAAAGTTTATTCGCTTGGAGGAGGAGGTGGATTAGTCAGTGGATCGAATTAAGGAAATGCGAGTTGTTGTGATGGAAACAGGTAATGCGAATAAAAACAATCTAACCCGGATAATAACTCAGCAACAGTTGAAGCTGGAACAACCTCAGAAGGAAACTACGAGAACAAAATACTGAGCACACAGGTGAATTGTAGGATGACTCAGCGCTGCCACCTAACACCTACAAGCTCCACAACACCAAAGCTGCTGAATTTCTTTGCCCTGACACAGACTCTGCCCCTGTGACCGGACACTTGAGGGCAGAGCTGGTGCAGGTTTTCAGTTGGATGCTGTTGGAAAATAACACACTATTATCAACAACATCTGACTCGCATCAGACCGACGGCAATCGGCAGCAGATTCATGATGTTTTGTATTTTGATACGTTACAGTCAGCCATGTTTTATTGTGTTGCCATGGTGACGTCTCAAGTCTGCCATTGGAGGGTTATATTTAAAGGATCTTTTATCGATGCAGTTTCAGTGTCTATAGATGTTGAGGGGGAAGTGTTTGCGACTGCAGGGGTAATCAAACAGACCTGGAGAGAAGATTTAGAGTGATGAGTTGCAGTCGTACTTTACAGATGGAGAGGACTTGTTGTGATAAGGTGAGGAGAAGCCATGCCGTTGTCGGACCCCCGGTCCGGTCCCCTGTGTGTGTCCCCTCGGCTGTCTCAGCCACATGTGCCTGTCAGATGGAGCTTCCTGACCTTCAGCAGCCACATGCTCGCCCTTTTTTCCTGACACTTCTCAATATTTTATGGCATTTTTACGAATGTGTTTTTTTAAATTACAACTTATTTATTGTTTTCATTTAAGTTTTTTTTATTACATATTTTCCCGTCATATATTTAGAGGTTTAGACTTCCTAAATGAAAGCTTTCCAAAAGTAGATAATGCCACTAAGAATAAAGAATAATCATTAAACATAAAGGAGCAGTGATCTGTCTGATCTCTGTCACTGGATTAGTTTAGGTGATTTGTTTCTGAAGTCTTTCCTGTTTTGTTCTGTCATGCTATTTCATTTTTTACATTAGCCTGAAAATAGAGAAATACAATTGAGAGGATGTATGTTGCAATAAAGTTTTTGGTTTTGAAACGCATAGATGCACATAGCAGGGATTTATTTTACATCTTTAAAATTATTATTATTGTTATTATTATTATTATTATTATTATTATTATTATTATTATTGTTATTGGTGGATTTTCCTGTTGTTCCAAAGGGCCATCGTGTTGTTTTGCTTCGACAATGCAGTTGTGACATTTGTTTACACCGCTTGTTCTTTATTTTGTTTTCGGCATCCATGTATTTACAGACTGTTTGGTTGACTCGTCTGTTTGAATAAAGGTTGGGTTTGAAGAACTTTCTATCCTTTTTGGTCCTTCCTGAACATTCACTGTGCAGCAGCACCTCTTCCTTTTCAAGGTACAAAACCTGACGATAACTGATTTAAGAAGAAGCTTAAAAAAACAGGGGACACACACAGAAGCACAATAAAGTCTTTTGAAATTCAATCATTTCCAAAAATATAACAGCTGACAGGCAAGAAATGTTGCCACTTGAAAGCTAGCCGTCACCATACTTGCAGTGGCTGCACATAAGTTTTTGTCTGAGTTCATAGAAAATGTTTAACACTGATCATCCCCCAAAAATTTGCTGCTTAATGAAAATGATACTACCTCCAATTACCTCAGAGAGGAGCTCGTGAGCCAGTGTATTATGGATTTAATGGCCGGGAAGGAGACTTCTCAACTGTAAATCGTTAACTGTGTGTTGAGTGGTGTTTTGTCACATATATATTGCGTGTGTGTGTGCGCGTGCGTGCATGCCTGTGTCTGTGTTTGTGTAGATGGTGGGCAGGCAAGACACCAGCACCATTTATAGACACACTGTACATAGACTGAGGAATGAATGTGAGTGCACATGTGCCTGTGAATCCAGCTGCCACACACACGCAGAAAGACACTGCACTTTGAAAGAGCCCAGCAGAGGCGTGCGTCCCACTGAATTCAGCTCTCTCCTGGTGAAAGCAGCAGCAGCAGCAGCAGCAGTGACCGCAGCGCACAGTCATCACTGGATACACTCACTCACTTCTCTCAGACAACCACCAGTAAAGTAAGTGTTTCTGAAGGAGGATCATCCAGGGTCATGGTGTGTCTGTGTGGAGCATGGGTTCACGTCCAATGTGTCAGCAGCTCTACTGTGTGTTCACTTATCTCAAGCTTGTGTGCAAGACAGCAGCATGTGAGAAGTCATACAATGAAAAGTCTGAACACAGTTGGTGCAGATGGGAAGGTGTTAGTGTGACGTGGTGTAAAGTGAGAGGCCTGTAACTGCTTTTTCTAATAACTTCACTACTAAACAAAATGTTTATCAAGAAGAGCCAACGATTCTGGAAAGACACAAAAAAGAACAGGTTTAAAATTTGTACTTTAGTGAAAGTGCATGTTGAAAATGTTATAATTTGCTACAACTCTCTTTTTTAGTTTTTCTTAAAGCTGACTTTTTGATTGGCTGATTTTTATCATTTGAACTGAGCTATTTCGTATGCACAGCTCCACTGTTTGCTCTGATAAGAGAAAATCTTCAACACGACACCAAAGACCTAAAACGGTATTTCCGGAAAACACTCCCAGAATGAACAAACACTGCAAACACAGTCAGAATCCCAAAAACCAGAAACCATGACATACACTCACACACACAGATGCCACACAACCATCATTCCACGGCAAAGACCAACAACAGGGTTCGTTGTTATATGACTGCGTCACCTACAGGCTTGGCCTGTGTGCAAACACGCTGTGAGTGGATTCAGTGGTTTTGTGTGGACCGAGGTGTTTTCCTGATACAGTGCTGTCTCTTCAGGACACTGTAAATATAGGCAGAGTCTAAGAGCTGACCGGCCTTGTTCCTCCCGATGACATTTTCTCACTCTGCGCAGAGTCACACCAGCATCATCACACAGACAGGACACAGAGAGGGAGTGTGGAGGCCAGGCTTTCTGGAAGTGAGGTACAAGCACCACTTGTGGCACACTGGCTTCCAGGAGTAGCACGCAAAGGAACTCCTCTAAACTTATTCTATTTTGTTGTTAATGGCACTTTTTTTTTCTTTTTGCTGTGATTGGCCTGCACAAATCATTGCAGTGATTCTGTCTAAATACAAGTGAAGGACCACTGCTGAAACCCAAGAGAGCCTTTCTGTGCCACGCAAAAACCCCAGACCATCAACAGGGCCTGTGAGTGGCTATCTTTGGAAGAATTCACTGCGTTTTCTGACCCCTTCCCCTAAACCTACCATCACAGCTGAATACCTGACCTCCATCTTCATCCCAATACATGAGAGGATCTCCACTGAGTGTAGTTTAGAGCATACAGCACTACATCAGAGGGCTTTTAACAGGTATTTATTTGGAACTTCACTTTTCAGTTTGCGATCGTCTGAATCATGTCTTGTAAACAGTTCATTTGCAAATGAATATCTTCATGTCTCTGATGTTTGAAGCGACTCCGGTCAGTCTGTCCTCTGCGTGCTTTTAAGCCTGTGTGTGCGTGCGTGCGCGCGCGCTTATGTGCATGTGCATGTGCATTTGTGTTTGACACAAGAGTTGGAAAAGCGCTGCTATTTCTGTGATCAGCACAAAGTTCCAGTGTCAACATGTGCCTGAGTCACAGCTTTCTGAAGCGGCATTATCTTTCTCTCTCTCTCTCTCTCTCACACACACACACACACACACACACACACGCACGCACACACACACACACACACACACACACACACACACACACACACTTGCAGACAACACAACGCAAGGGTCATAACTTCAGTCACTCAGTTATTTGCGTGCACACACACACACACACGAATGCATGCATGCCTGGGAGAACTATGTGGTGCACAGGTGGGAACATACCACTGTTTTTCATGGTGGGTTACATACGTAGACAGACAAACAAGTCCCTATACCTGGGACTCAGGTGGTGGCTGGGGTCAGGTTCCTTTGATAATAGAGGCCAGATTCTAGGAGTTGTGTGTGAGTGAATTAAATGGCCCTCTGACAAAGGGACACAGGATTTGTGCACGTGGGTGGAATCAGTGATAGCTGATAGCTGCAGCTCCTGTTGAAGGTCAGGGATCAGACCTCTCCCCATTTGGTCTCATCTTCACATGCAAAGCTGGTAAATACCTCACTTATTTCCATGTTTCACGGTGGGCAAAGGCTGACAGTTTTATCGGTCCTATATGTCGAACTTTAGCTCTATCAGTTTTTTATGGGCAGTGGCAAATTGCAGTGGTGTCCAATCTCACCTTGGTGAAACACTTTGGAAAATTCATGTCAAGCAATAAACAGCAACTTTTCTTCCCAGTACCTCCGGCAACCATGGCTCCCAGTTTGGCTCAGGCCTACAGGAGGAGATGGTGGATGGCCATCACAGCCATCATTGAGAACCTGCTCTTCTCTGCCGTGCTACTGGGCTGGGCCTCTCTGCTCATCATGCTGAAGAACGAGGGCTTCTACTCCCATCTGTGTGTTGGTAAGACCACCCTTCACACCGCTTCTGATTGGGCTTTTTCCATCACAGAGCAGCATCTCTTCGATTCATCACATGTTAGAGTCCATGTTGGGACACTAAATCAACTCCATGTGACTACATTGATAGTAGAGCTTGGGTGGGCAAAAATGGGGAATTTTGATTGGGAAACAGATCGTTTCTCCTCAGTTCATTTGGTGATTTGGCAAATTAAGACCTCAACGGTCATTTCTCACATCCTTGAGGAGTCGTCCTTGAGGTTCGCTGATGTTTGTCTGGGTTCACCTTGCTTCTCCTGATGTGCTTCTCCGTTGATCTGACACAGAGAACCACACGGACGACGGCAACATGAGCATAGACGAAGGTGGAGGGTGGCCCAGCTGCTTGGAGCAGGAGGAGGTCCTGAACCTCGGCTTCACTATCGGTTCCTTCCTCCTGAGCGCTGCCACACTGCCGCTGGGCATCCTGATGGACAGATTCGGGCCACGCCCACTGAGGCTGATCGGCAGGTATGACGGAGTACCTGACTTGATGTCTCTGTGACCTGTCCGTACTGAGTTCGTCTTCCCAAACCAAAGATAGAGCGATATAGATAGATAGATTTTTACAAATGACTCAGTTGTTTTCTACTTTACAGATCAGCAAAAAAAATTGAAGTTAAGACAACAATGAGTGCAGCAGGAGGAGATGTGGCTGGTAGTTAAACCAGACATGCTCAATCTGTGTGTTTTCAGCTCATGTTTTGCTGCCTCCTGTGCAATGATCGCTGGTGCAGCATACAGACCTGAGGGTGAGGCAACACATCAAACACTAAATGAACAGTCTGATGATAGACCACCCAGAGCCACACCTGCTGTTAGTTAAGCTATGACAGCAATGGATTTTTGTTCCTTTCTTTTCTTTAATCATTTTTTTACAGTTCATATTGACTAAAATAAGGTTTTGTGCAGCCAGAGATTAGTGGTAACTTAAACCCTTTAACATCTGCTCATCCTGAAGCAAACGATTAGGAGTGATATGACCATAAAAAATGCTTGGATGAGAACATACAGGTTACATTTTGTGAATGTAAGAATGAAAGACCGAATTTATCCTGGTTGAGGACACACCAAAGAAACAGGCTGGCCTGTGAAGCACAACAACTCAAGTTAGATCACAGCTAATGCAGTTCTCTTGTGCCAACAGTTCTGTCTTTCCTCATCTTCTTTGCTGTCTCCTTCAATGGCTTTGGAGGAATCTGCCTGACCTTTACCTCACTCACAGTATGCTGCTCACACACACACACACACACACACACACACACACACACACACACACACACACACACACACACACACACAC
>JAUESF010000044.1:15100-26016 GCA_032274765.1 Malacoctenus tetranemus
CACACACACACACACACACACACACACACACACACACACACACACACACACACACACACACACACACACACAGTCTTGTCCTGCAGGAGGCATAACGTATTTATCTACAGTGATTCACATTAGTAGCAACAACAAACAAAATCAAACACAACTAAGTAGTAGAACATTCACTGCTCCCTCCATGTGGGTTAGTGAGAGCTCTGCTGACCCCTATAGGCACAGTTCTGGAACGACAAATCAGCAGCATCACCACCCTGGTTGGGGGGGGCGGTGTTGGTGTCAGGTGGCTTCTCCACTGAAGCTGCTGCTCTGACTTCGATGTACAGGAGGAGACTGAGGTGGAGTCCCTGCAGCTGCACTGGATGAACGCAGGCTCACTGTGGAATGCTGCTGAAGAGCTCCCCCTGCTGCTTGTTCTGTGCAACAGCACCAAAGGTTTTTGGAGAGGACTTGAAGGGCTGATGGACTGAGGAGGGGACAAAAACAGAACTGAAGAGGAATGTAAGGATGAGGTGGATGATAGGCTAGCCGAACTACAACCCTCTGCAACTCCATCCACAAGTCCCAGCAGAGCGATGCGGCACCCCCACCCCCTTATTTGTCCTTCTTGGATTCTGGTTCCTCCTCTTCCTCCTGGGCACCGGGCTGCTCCGGCTCCTCCTCCTCGGGGACAGGGGGGAACTGTGACAGGCTTGTCTTGTCGCCTTTGTTCTTGCTGAGCTTCTTGGACTTCTGGTAGAGCTCATTCAGATTGAACTCTCGTATGATGTTCTCCTGATGGAACCAGACACATAAGAGCATCAGCTGAAACTGTGTGACGGAGAAAAGCCAGCGTCTTTGGAGATCCCCACATTTTTCACCAAGTCAAATTTGAACAATGACAAAAATTGAGGAAACAGTGCTACACCACAAGGTTGGTTTACAATAGCAGTTTTTCACTACACCATGGTGCTGTGAGTTAGTCAGGTTTAAAAAAAAGGAAAAAGGATTGACTCTGAAAAGTAGATAAAACAGGAGGAAGTCAAAGGTTTTCAGGTAGACACAGTTTCCTGTCTCACCTCCGTGAAACTCCAGGATACAGCCCGGCCCTTCTTGTCCACCTGAGGGCGCCGCATCACCTCCTTCCCACCCTGGAACAACACCAGGGATGGCAGCTGCTTGGACAGTGGAGACGCTGACACCTTGTACCTGCAGAAGAGAAGCAAACGGACGACTTTGTCCTCATTTTCTGCACAACAGCACGAAGACTTGAGGGTCAGAGGAGCAGACAAGTGACGCACTTCTTGGAGATCTCTCCATAGCGTCCAATGTCCACTTTGCCGAACTTGAGTCCAGCGCAGTTATACCTGGACCGGGAGGGCAGAGGGAACATAGAGTCAGTGGGACGTCCCGTGTTGTCCTCAGCGATCACTGGAGGTCATGCCGGGTAGTCTTACTTGAGTGACAGGTCAGCATAGACGGAAGCAAAGGACTGACACTCCGGGGACCAGTTGGCAAAAAACTCAACGATCCACGTCACGCGGCCGTCTCTCTCCAGCTCGTCCTGGACGCACACAAA
Organism: Malacoctenus tetranemus; assembly: GCA_032274765.1. Lineage (NCBI taxonomy): Eukaryota > Metazoa > Chordata > Actinopteri > Blenniiformes > Labrisomidae > Malacoctenus > Malacoctenus tetranemus. The sequence continues at coordinate 16,659 of JAUESF010000044.1, forward strand.
CAGTGAAAACAGGCTGAACGCCACTCTTCCTGAGGACAGCGTGAACATCCACGGTGACCTGCAGGGGGGTTTCACTCACGTCAATGGTTTTGTCGCTGAAGTATTTGATGTACTCTGGTCCCATGTAGAGTGGAGGTTTACAGGTCATCAAAAACACTGGAACACACAGAGAGGACCCAAGGCACTCTGAGTGACACCTGGTGAGACCAATGCTTTTTTCCCCCAACTATCTTCTGCCTTTTGGCTCATTCCACTGTCACAATATCTTCATATGCGAGTGAGGAAACAAAGCAAGTGCAGAAACATTATTGAACATCCCCATTGTCACATTAACCCCTTGTACTTGGGTAGAAATCAAAGCAAAGGTGCAGGTGGGACGCGTCTGACGGGGTCAGCTGAGCTGTGCGCTCGGCCTGGACTGACCTATGCAGAGCGTCAGGTAGAGCAGGCCCATCCTGATGTCCAGTCTGAAGAAGAGGATCACATTGGCCACCTTGCTGAACAGGATGATGTTTCCCACATGCTGCTCCACAGTGACTGACACGCACACACACACACAGACACACACACACATCCATGCTTTACATGCAGAAAACGAACCTTCTGCCTACAAGAAGATAACTATCTCATTTCTGATAACAACAAACCAACAGCATTGCTAGCAATAACTAGCCTTAGCGTTTAACCCCAGTAAGTCATTTGCATTTGGCATCCTGAAACAAACATGATGCTTCCTTTCTAAGACTGCATGCTGCTGTGTGTTGGTGGCTTCTCTCTGTTTCAACACTGCTTCCTCTCATTGTAATAAGTTCAGAAATCTAATTCCTTTGAAGAGGCTCTAACTGGCTTTGTTCTCGGGGCCAGACTCCACTGGTTTGACTCACACTGGAGTTCGGACGCAGGGTCCCGTGTGCCCGAAACTAAGCACACCACCAGAGTGAGTGAACCTGCAGGATGAGGACAGGTCTCACAGAGGTAAACCCATGAGACAGCTGTCCCAACTAACTGCTCACTCCAGAAGCAGTGGCTGCATTATCATCCTCAACTGGAACTCACAGCTCCACTTTGCGCCTCCTTTATCGCTTGAAAAGTACCAGTACCACTGTGCACAGATGAAGCCACCAACTGCAGGCAGGTACAGCCAGCCTATTAGCCATCCGCACGGCCTCGGAGGCCGTGGACTCACTTGCTCGGCGGTTCTTCATCATGACGATGGCGCTGAGGAACATGAGGATCTCCACCTCTCTCTAAAACATGAACAATCAACAGTTAGGAAGTGGAACCTTTCCAGCGTGACAGCAACATTCGTCCCGTTCTCGAGGGCAGAGCCAAAGGTTTGGGGTTTATTCACACACTGAACTGATCACACCGTTTGGTTCATCTTTTTTTCCTGTCTCCAATGAAGTCAAACACTGGCGGAAGCGCAAGGACTCGAACCAACATACAGAGCAGGCCCCTCCGAAATAAAACCCATCAACAGTTTCCAAGGGAGATCGGGGAGATCGGGGAGAATGCCCCCCCCCCTCCCCCCCAGCACCGACCCTTGAAGCACCTTGATGTGTTGGAGCCAGATATTCACGTGAACGTGATTTGCGAGACAACTGTTAATTTCCTGCAGACTGCTATGAGAAACAAAACAAAACAAACGCTGCCGTTTCAAAGAAGTGTTGCGACTCGTACGCTTTCTATCAACATCCTGGTGGTGCATTGACCCCAGTCTGGTCCGTCATCGGATGCTAGGTGGAGCTATCATGGTCCCGGCCCTGCTAATGTCCCCTCTCACTCCTGCACTAAACGGGCTGCTAAGCTAGCTAGCAGGTAGCACATCGCACAGAACACGTCGCGTTCCCCCGGCAGGTTCTACAGACCCAGTCGAAGTCGCAGGAGTTGCCGTCCTCCCTCTGGGTGGACAGGTGGTCACAGATGCCGGGCGTCTTTCGGACGGCTAAGAAGGCTATGGACATGAAGAGGGAGGCTATGTAGTAGGGCTTCAGCAGCCACTTGTACACCTGCGGCAGGTGGTACAGGAACGCTAACAGCGGCGTTAACAGAGCCATGGTCTGAAATACTGCGGTACGACAGGCGGGGAGGTGGAACCCCGGGGAGGTGAAGCGGCCACTGACAGAGCCGTTAGCTTCGGATGAATGGCTGAACGCCGCTGCTGGCTTAGCCTGCTGTGTGACAGCGTGAAGGTGGCAGGACGTACTACTTCCGGTTAACGATGCGTCACGAAATTCAATAGATAAACAACTTTGCTGTGTTCTAAATGTGATTTGTTTGAGTGGTTTAGGGTTGTATAAAAGTGAATATCTGTTGACACATTTTCGACGAAGACCTTTTTACTCTTACATTTAGAGCTACACAATTTTATTTTGGAGGATCCAGAATAACATCCGGTGTCAGAGCAGGTTACGCTTAGGAACTTTTTAACTTTGGCATTTGTCGTCGGAAAAATAGTAAAGAAAAGCTCATTTAAAGGGGCGGACGATGTGCGGAGGTCAACCAGGACGAACGGCCGCGCAAGTGCTGATTGGCCAAATCCAGGAAGCAGTTTGCAGCTGATTGGCTGTGATGAAAGGAACCAATCGCTTTCAAAGTGTCTGGTCAGGACAGTAGAGTTGGAGCAATGTCACGTGAAAACGTACATTTTCTTCTCCTTTTTTTTACAGCAAAAACTAAACTGACTCAGCCAAAGAAAGTTATTTTATAAATAAACACATCAGACAGAAATGCTCTGTTTTGTATCAATTGCTGTATCATGCACAAGCTCTATTTCATGCTGACCTTTGTGCTGCAGTGGCACAGATGCTGAGATGCAGATCAAACACACAATGAGCTCAAAGTGGCTTCAAGAATGTAAAGAGCTTCTTTGAAAGGCAAAAACATCTGAGGCGAACGTGACTTACAGAGTAAAACAAGCCAGTTCCATTTTTACAGTGAGCTCACCCTCAAGCTTTTCACATGTGCAAGTATATTATGAACTAAATAGAGGCAAGAACCCTCACACAAAACTTGTTCAAACTTGTTGAAATAAAAACAAAACAAACAAATGAAATTGAGTGCAACTCCAGCATTAAACCCTTCTTCTCTGATGCTTCTTGGAGAAAAATAGAAAATGTTTTGACACCTAAGACTTGAGTTAGAGCTTTGAAGATGGTTTTCTCCTGGTTTGAAGGACTCAAGGACACTCGTATTTGACAACTGAAAATACTGGCGAGACAACACGACACAGGATGAACACAATCTTCCTCAGTTTAGGGAACCTGGCAGTGGCTGGCAAACCAAAGCCTTACAGGGCCTCCTGCACTTGAGCTGGAGGACGACTGTTCTTCAATGCAGAACAATGGACCTTTCAATCATGTACATTAATATTGTGACACAATGCAACCAAAAAAACTGAAGCACAATTGTGGCCACACATTAGTAGAAGAAAAGCAGTGTTGCACAAACACAATCACCAACGGGTGTGAAGCAGTCCGAAGCAGCATTTTCCAGTTCTTCAGGATGTGTCGGGTTTTGCACACATGAAGTCATCGCTGGATTTGACAAAACCTATTTATTAAGAGTTTTGTTCCTTAACCCAAATCAATATGGAGAGAAAACATTCAGCTTTTGTCCCGTTCGCTGTTTTCAGGAATCCAGGTGTTTGGGGTGTATGACTCACCATGACCACATGTGTCACCATCGGATGCATCATGATGACATAGAACAGTTGAACTCTTTAGTATTGCTTCTCTGGATGAAACCAAACCATGATGTCATCGTCATATTACAGCAGAGCTGACATCACTGGTAAATCACTGCTCCACTCATTGCGCAAGGAAAAAAGCAAGTTGTTGTAATCGTTCACAGCAGCCTTTATGCTTTTTTTTATTTTACAGCTGGTAATGAAACATTTTCTATTCTTTTTTTCCTTCATTATCACGGATTTTCCATTGTTCTCAGTGAAGGTGGAGCTTCGATTGGATCTCCCGGTGGTTGCGCCTATTGTGGTCTCGACCTGAGCGCTCCTGCATCGCTTCCCTCATCACTTCCTCCAACGTGAACAGGAAAACCGTGTCAGTGGCGCACGGCGGGATGAGGGAGCTAAAGGGGGGGGGAAGTAGGGGAGGTGGAGGGGGAGTGACGATGCTCTTTCTCCTGTCGTTATTGCCACTGAACTGTCCTTTAAAGCGCCTCCGATCATGAAGCCTCCTGTGATAGCCTGTTTCATCAAAACACTGAGGAGTATTGCTCTTAATTTACGTTCAATTATTTATTTCACACTCTAAATACGTACTGATGCCAGCGCACCACTTCCGGCTCACTAGCTGTACCAGGATCAGTTTTCTGCCACAGATCTGGGGTCTTTCCTGCTTGGCCCTGACTCCAGATCAGCTGTCAAGGTTCGTTTCTGCCTCCCGCTTTCATCCAATCAGAGCCGCTCACTGATCTCCGGCGTACGTGTGCCAGATGTCAAATTGAATGTACTTAGAACAATATATACCGGAAAACGCACGGTGGCGTCTGACAAAGTAAAAGCTTCAGATATGAAATCCAGCCACAGCGACTGGAAGAACAAACAAAACAAGAGATATGACGAGAAAACAGGTTCGATTGATGAACACTTCACATTATACAAACACTCACATTACAATATATACATCCAACGAAACAACAAGCTGTTGTCATGAACAGATTTAATTTCATCCACTTTATAGCTTTGCTTGCTATATTTTTTTGTTCCATTTAAATTGTAATCTGAATTTTTTTTTTCTATAAACTGCATACATAAATGCTTTATGAGGATGAAAGTCGCTTCACTGTCCAAGTTGATCATGTTTGCAACAGAATGTTTTTAAAAAGAACAGAATGAATTGAAACAATGAACACGTCCTTTATTATTTCCTGGGTGAACAGAAACTGCAATTTGGTCCGAAGGCTAAATACATTATTCTGTAGCCTTGGCCAGAAGGCCTCCGTCATGAATGGGGGAGACAGCAAATTAAAACAAATATATCTGTCCTTCAAACAGGGAGCTACAGGTCCCACAGGTCTCACTGGCTCATCACAGAAGTAACCTCTTTGTTAAAAAATAATTTTCAGCGATGTTCACTTAAACGGACAAACGTCTTCTCGAAGTTAAGAAGTCATGCGCGCGCTGGAGCTCTTATTGTGAAACACCAAACCGGAGAAGTAGTCGTCGGCAGCGCGCGCTTCACCTCGGGCTCCTTCGTTATGGTAGTCGTCCCAACGAGCGGCTCTGGAAGCTGGAATCCAGACGGGATTATGAGCAGCAGACGCCGCCGAGCCTCCGTGCCGCATTAGCGGCTTTAGCTCACCTCCAGCGGTCGGACGTCGGACACTTTCATACTGGTGGAGAGAGGTGAGCCCCCCCCTCCCCCGCTCCGTCCACCGGGCCAGCTCCGCCTGCCTGTCACTGACAGCTCCCGTTATCACCGGTGGTTTATTCTCAGGATGGCTTCGGAAATGCAGGCTGTCGGAGCGCTGCCTGCTCCGGTCTGTTTAGCCTCGGCGGTGGCGTTCGCGCTGTGCGCGGCAGTTCTCGCTTAAAGGTAAAGCTGGACGAGGCCTGCGGTTATTGGGAGACCCCCACAGGTCGCCTCCACTAGTGGGGGGGTTATGGTTTATTATCGCCCAGTGCGGTGGTTCCCTGTGGCTGTTAGCCTGGTGGCTACCGTACACAGGCAGCAGACGGGCCGGGGTTGCGTTCAGGGGCTTTATAGGAGACCCCGTCAGTGTTAAATGTCTGGGTTTTTTTCTCCTGTTGTCGGTTTGTGAGAAATGTGCAGTTGCTGACGTGAACCAACCGACTTATTTACTGGACTGTATTATACTGTATACTTTAACGTTTTCATACCGCTTCCACAGGGACCCGTGCGAGCGCACTCCTCCCTCAGCCGGTACCGTGCGGCAGCAGCATCCATCATCACAGCCATCATCCTCCTCCTCCTCCTCCTCCTCTAACGGGATGACGGAGAGGACCGAGCCTCGTCGCGCACCCACACGGTGAAGAGGCGTTCACGGGCTGCGTAAAAAACCCATCAACGAGCCCTCGGATCGCAGTGACTTCAGTTTTCGAGAAGGCAAGTTGGCGCAATGGATGGGAGAGGCTGAAACTGTCGCCATTCTCAAAACAGATGAATGACTTTGTGCCTCTCAGGTAGAAAGTTGGACTCTGCTCTCTCTATGATGACTGAGCAGAGAGGGTGAGCGCAGCCCTTTTTTCTTGGGGTGGACCCTGACCATCCTTCACAACTGGTGCAGTGGAGATAAAGTCCAAGATCAGGTCACTAGGTCACTAATACGCCCAGGTGAACCCACTCTGATCCTTTCGACACCATGCTGCGGAGCGGCACCATCACCTGGAGCCTCAGGACTGCTGTTGTCTAACGGGCAAGTGTGGTTCCCCCTGTGGGAAAGGAAGAGGTCACCAGGATCACGGAGGTCCATCGGCACCATGGACTACCATGCTGAGTGCTGTTTCTGTGATCCCGAGGAGGGTCACGGCAGCCCCGATGAGCCGCCTCTCCACAGCATCCATGCGCCCAACCGCATCCGTCCCTCCTCGTACCGGGCCCTGAGGAGCGCCGTGTCGAGCCTGGCTCGCATCGATGACTTCTTCTGTGAAAAGATCGGCTCGGGCTTCTTCTCTGAGGTCTTCAAGGTACGTGACCTCCAGTTCTGAGTGTGCTGCTTTTGCACTACAGCATTAATGATTCCTCGCCTCAAATTGTAATGGACGAGGCCATTTTGGTCAAAGAATTCACTTAGAAAAAGCAATACTTTTGACTACGGTGTGACTGCCTTCAAAATGGTTGATAGATTGTCCCTGCAAACTGTCACTACAACAAATACAATGGTTTGCTCTTTTTGGAACATAAGTTGCCGGTGTTCCAGACCCTGAAGTGAGCGTCAGAACCATGTAACCAATCTGAGATCAAGTGGTGCTAAACTGAAACGAGTGTGGTGCTGCTGCTCTTGCGATGAGCCCCTCAGGTTGAGTTGTTGCTATTTCCCGCTCAATCCTGGTTCACATTTTTGACATCATTCAACTTGTTGTACACGGCACATATAGCTGCTAATACTGTGCGATTTATGTGTTTGAAACAAAATGTCCCTTGTGCCTACATGGTTTTCCTGCCACATTAGGAAGCCATGTGTTGGTGGGTCAGCTGGTGATGCTTATATCTCAAGGTGTGTGTATGTGATTGTGTGATGGACTGGTGACCCTCTCTTCCCCTCCTGTAAGATAGACTCGGCTATAATACCTGCTCAAGACCCTTCAAAAGAAGAGCAGAATTGGGAATGATTGAATGAGTAACTGAATTTGGAGTTGAGGATGAAACAGTTTACATTTTTGCTAGATAGCAAGGACATTTTTTTGAGGACAGGAAAATGTGAGGGTTTAGTCAGACTTATCTGTACACCAACGCTACATAGGTGTTTGCTGACAAGAAAAGTTCTTGCAGCGACTTTGAAATTACAACAGTGTTCCTGCAGTTGTCGACTGAAAGTCAAGACATCATGTCAGCCAGTGTTCTGTTGGTTCACTTGTTGTCAGCACAGCAACAGACCAGGCAAAGAGCGAAAGCATCACCTTCGTGTTTTCCTTTGTCGCGTGTGTTGTTCAGGACAGTTTGCGACTTCCAGTCACGTCGTTATGGCGACCCCACACACTGAGGTGGGACGCAACTGCTAAGGAAGCCCAACAGAGCCAACTTGTAAGAAGTCATGTTGTGTCGGGTAAGGCTGAGGAGGCACGAATGGAAAAGCTCCATGACTGATGAGCCACTCGTCACTGAAAATGGAAAGGAACAGGTTAGGTGGGAAAAAAACAAGTAATGACTTATTAAAGCGAATCATCAATTGCCAGGACAGAAATTTTAAGCCGACACGTTGCTCTGCTGAATCATCTGGTCATTCTACACAGGAACATTTGGACTGAAGCTCCTTTGAAGTCGCTCTGCTTCCTCTGATTTACTTTGGATGTGATTGAGAATGAAAGTGGGAGTGAGGCAGAATTAGGTGATACCTGCTGCTGGTCCTGTCCACTGCCCTGTGGCTCCTTGTTGGTTGTGTTGCATTGTGGGACAATTTCTGCGACACAGACAGTTTGTCAATACCTGATGGTAATGCTGGAACCATTCGAGCCCTGTGAAATACATTATAAAAACAAAACAAAACAAGAAAAGATGCCCAGGCTTTGTGAGCAGGTGGAGGAGTTATAGAAGCTGGAGCTGACTGGAGGAGAAATGCTGGATTCAGCCTTCAATCTTCGGTCTCCTCAGGGAATGGAGGGGTTTGGGTCTTGAGGGAACCATCTAAGAACCTGCTTTTGGCGTGGTGGTGAGACGTCAGCGGTTGACGGGTGACTGTGAAGTTCTGGCCTCTGCACTTCTGCCGTTACATTCAAGCTCTTTCCTGGCATAATGCGGTTCAAACTTAACGCCCCCTCTGTGAGAATGAGTGTGCCCCCTTGTCACGACGACTTCTAGCAGGACATTGCACCATGTCTCACAGCTCCAGTCACACTTGCCAATTTACCCAACGACCATTTCATTGGATTGTGAATGGAAGCTAAAGAAGCCACAGAGGCACAGGGAAGGCAGTGCGTCTTTTCAGCCACGAGGCCAGAGTGCTAATCGTCACATCTGTCTGCCACCCTTTAACAATAAATAAATAAATAAATAAATAAATATGTATATGTATATATATATATATATACACACACACACACACACACACACACACACACACATACATACATACAAACATACAATATATATATATATATATATATATGCAACAGAATAGGACTGCTAAAGCTGTTCAGTTCCACTGCTGTCTCCTATTTGTTTAAGCATACATTAGGATGATGATGTGATTTTCATCATAATCTACATAATCTGTTTAGTCTCTGTTCCTTGTTCAAATGTTTTATCGTAGAATCGATACATTGTGTGAGGGCAAGGTGTGGAAGCAGTGCAGAAGTGCTCAGAAAGCACCCAGCATGGTCGTCAGTCAGAGCTCTCGGTGAGGCGGCGAGGCGGTTCTCTACCGGCTCACCATCAACCCCCTGCATCACTCCCCTTTGAGCCAAGCAGTTCAATCCCATTAAGTAAAGCTGCTGCTGCTGGAGCTTTGTGTCTGAGTGTGCTGCAAGCACAGCGCGAGGCTCCAAGGGACACGTTTTAAGTGACCATCTAAAAGTTCATGGTGTAAAGTTTAGTGGTGCGTTCAGGTCTTCTCCCGTCATTTTCCTGTGGGATGAACAGATTACTTTTTTAAGTGTGTCTTTTAACCATCACAGGAGCTGGATAGCGCTTCACATAAGGCACGTTCACTCATTCACACA
>JAUESF010000044.1:36952-51647 GCA_032274765.1 Malacoctenus tetranemus
ACACACACACACACACACACACACACACACACTCACAGGTGAAAAGGTGTGTTCTTGCATCTCACATCTCAGTGCAAATTCAGCATCACATGATTACAGATTGTTTTTTTTGTGTGATTGTAAAATGAAAGGATGAATTATTGCTTTAAAATTACACCATTAGGTGGTGCATTTTGTCCATCTTTATCTCTCCTACCTCACACTGTAATGTGATTACATTTACCAAGTTTCTTCCAGCGTCCTTGTCAGCAGAGCTGCATGTCACTTTGCTCTGGTCAGTTCCACTTTTCTGAGGAAAGCTCCATTTCTGGCAGGAAAAGGACAAGTATTAGATTTCCCTGCTGCTCAGATCCACAAAACAAAAAGACTCAACGTTGAAGGCTGTGTCAACCTCTTTTGTGATTCTGTTGTTTCCTCATGTTTTGTTTGTTTTGTTTTGTTTTCAACTGAATTCACTTTGCACATTGTTCCCTGTGTGCACTTCAAAGTAAAAACTGTGTCGTTCTTGATCTGGTTGACTGAATTGGAAACATGCTTGCAGCCTGACACACATCATGTGACCTGCACAAGTCAAAGTCTGAAGAAACACCGGAAGTTAGAAAGTTTGTCGAGTCCTTCAGAATAAAGGTTTTGTGCAAATTCAGTGCTTGGGAACAAAATCTAAGCTTATTCTGTTGACACGGTTTCCTCAAAAAAAAGCAACTTACAAGATGTAGCTTTTCTAGTTAAAAACTTCAAAGGTGCAAAGTTTTGATTCAAAAGCCTTCACCTCGTGGTGTTGTTTCAACTACCTGGAGGCTCATAACATGAGGCTTTTATTTTGATAGCGCTCGCTGGATATCCCATCTTCTAGAAATAACTTGTCATGAGTAGGTACAAAAAACAGGTTGGCTCTCTTTGAAAAAGCAGAAGTCCACATGTGTCAAACTTCCGCCTGAGAAATAAAAAGTGAACCGATCACAGGCCAAAGACGGCTGTGTGACTGGCAGCCACCTGTCCCCAAGTTCTGCTCTGCTACCTCTGACCTGCTGCCTGGTGGTGCTCAGTATGCAAACTCACCTTCCTGCCCTTCGCTGTCACGCTGTGACTCTCAGCCATGTTGGTCTGGGGGAAAACAGAGAGCAGAGGACTGAGCTGCACATCCAGTTTAGCTGCCTCTCCGAGCCTTCCCCTGGACTGAACCAACGCTGACACAAAGCTGCAACCTGCTCCTCATTACGCTCCATACACAACACACACTCACTCACACACCCAACAATGTCTGAACACACACGCACGCACACACAGGCACACATGGAGCTGGTAATCAGCTGCCCCTGCGTGCCTTTCTCTCTGTGGCTGATAACAAGCAGACTCATTGTGAGATTGGGATTGCAGGCAAACTCCCAAAAAACCACTAAACCTCTTTGAGGATCAGTGCACTTTGTTCCCACACAGATCAAATGAATTGCAATTCAAAAAAAACGTTTCATTCTGGGAAACAAGCAGGCTTTTTACTTTTTCCCTAAGAGATAGAGAAAGTAGAGATTTTAAAGAACCTTCACCAAAAAAAAGGTACTGTAATTGACAATAGCTTTTAATATATATATATATATTTTTTTTTAACTCTTCCTTTCTCCATTTCACACTGCCAATCCAGGACCAGATTGCAGGTTAAACAGGGTCCGCTGTGATGATCAGACTATGTCCCCTCCTCAGCTCTTCTTTAAGTCCAAAAACGCATCATGGTGCCTCCTCAAGCCTCCACGAGGCCAAAAAAACCCCAAATAAAACAACCGGCCAAGCCACACCAGCTCACTCAGGTCCAGAACCGTTGGCTCGACCTCCCAGGTGACACAAAAAGCATTTGATCATACATGTGAGTAGGAATGAAGACTGACCAGTAAATCTAGAGCTTTGCCCTTATGGCGTGGCCCTCTCTTCACCTCAATATACTGGTACGCGGATTGTGTTGCTGCTGCACCATCCTTCACTCAAACTCCTTCACCAGACGGGCTCGACTGACCTGGAAAGAGCAAACAACTTTGTAAGGTGGAGAACCACGATCTCATTACTGAGGCTCCTGTTTGTTAAATGGATTCAATCTGCCATACACCAAACCAAAGTCAATGGCAGAGGAGACCTGTTTAGCATTGGGGATTTCCCTCGGTACAGCCCACATTTTTGGCTCATGGCTCATCCCACAAATGCAAGTCAAGTCATGCATCATTTATATACGGTAAACAAACAGACTCTCCAAGGATGTATCTGTCCAATCTGCTTCCTTTGAGTACGGACTCATCTCAACTCTAATGAAGAAAAATAAAGCGATGGAAGATTGATTAGTTTCAAGTCTTGTTCAGCCTGTTTCTTGCAAGTCCACACGCTCTACTGAGGCTTAAGAAGAGGGTCATCTCACTTGCTATCAGGATGCAGCTCCAAGGCAACATCAGTGCACATTTGTAACTTCTACATCGGTGTGGCCTCTGTTACCGGGGTCCTCAATTAGCGGACCACGGTCTACGACAGGACCGCGTCACACCTCTCTGCGGACCCAGAGCAAATGGCACTTTTAAAAAAAAAAACCAAAAAACACGGAAAAAAAACAACCAATTTCTTTAAAACACATATTATTTGCATCAATCGCCGATCCATCGCTAAATTCTGTTTCATTTTTGGTCAAACATCTCACAAGTTCCCACTTCTTTTGTATTCAATTACTGCATGCGCTCTGCGCGCTGCGTGCTGTGTGTTTGTGCAGTAGCGGTTCTGCACTGAATTACTCACCGAGCGCCCCCCTTCTATTCTCACTCGCAAATAATAATAATATTTTAAAAAAACAACCTTTGATCGGTCAATGTTTCAGATTTTTAAATGCAGAGAAAAGGAAGAAGCAGAACAGACAAACACTCACCAGGTCAGTAGATGAACTCGAAAGCAGAATGAGGTGTGTTTTCGGGGTGAGGAGAAAACTGTTATTGTCTTGCTTCAACTTTCCATTGAGTCTTTTTTGTGTGAAACAATGACAGGAAGAGGTTGGCTGTGTCGCTCAGAGTCTAGAGCTGCAGGAAGAGGAAGCTAGTTTAGCAGGATAGACATCAGTGTAGGCAGTGGTCAGTGGTTACTGCAACCAATGACCACAAATTAGTACCATTTCAATAAACAGTTTGAGCTTTCATAGGTGAAAATGGTCACTTTAAACATGGGGATGTTTACTGGTGAAAAAAATCTGAAATCCAATCAACAAAACAAACTTTGAGCTAATGTAGGTCACATAATTTTGATGAAGATCTGTTGCTTTCCAGCAGCCTGGACATTTGAGGCATTTACCAGTCTACAGTCAGTAAAAACTCTCTATAAATGGAAGGTGTTGGTCAAGTGTTGGTGGAACACAAAATAATCTGCATACATGGAGTACAGACACCTTCCTATTGTTTCCTGGTGCAATTCTGTGGACCAGTACCTGTGTAAAACTTTTAAGAACCAGTGAACAAAATATGCTTTTAGAAGCAGGCCAAATACTGAAAGTTTTTCTTTCGATCATGAAGCAAAGCCTCAAAAGCAAATTGCCATTTCTTGTCATAACGACCCTCAGCTGTTTGGCTCATGCATTAATCCTCCTCCTACTTCAAAATCCTGGTTCTTAGGAAATAATGCTGGTCCTATTAGGGGAAAGGGAACTTGATGAAGTATACTGTAATTCATCAGTCTGATTCACAACAAACATGTTTTCATATCTGAAACCAGGACTCTGACTTTGATCTTTAAACCAGGATTCTAACTTTAAACTTTGCCCCAGAAATAGAAGAGTTTATCGGGATTTAAAAAAACAAAAAACAACTTGTTAAAATTCTTTAAAATGTAATTTTTCTTGTTTTTATTCTTTGAAAAATACAAAATCTGAAATTTAGAGGAGCAACGTTTGTACGAAACATTTAAAGACATACATGTTTTTTGTTTTTTCCCTCCGAGGTGGCCCCAATCCAGAAAAAAGCACGTGAATGGAATTTACCCGGTTTCTTGCAGTTGTGCTTTTTTTCTGTTCCCGAAGTCCCGCCCCGAAAGTAGGCAGCACGTGGGAGTGGAGCGTCACCAGAGTCCAGCTGAGCTGGAACAAGGCGGAGACTGAGCGGCTCGGCGCGGCACCGCACGGTTTGGGCCACTCCGGTCTTCTGCGGATAAAGAAGTCACTGAAGTTTCCGGCAAAGAAGTCGAGCATTGAGCGTGTGTCTCCGGGTGTGCCCCCCCCCCTCCTCGCTGCGTTAACGACACACAGGAGCGTCACTTCCCAGAACTCAGGGACAGGAAAACGCGTTAGGACGTAAGTTTGGTGAGTTTTTACGCACACCGAAGGGGAACATTTCTGCGTTGAAAAAGAGAATGGGAGGGAAAAAAAGCTGCAACTTATCGTTTATATTGGTCTGAAAGCTCCAGACTAAAGCTTGTTAATTTGCAAGTTAAAATTGAGCCCGAACATTAACTTTTGTACATCAAATGATTTACATCCGAAACGTGACTTTCACTTTTCATGCAACTTTACCATCCTTCAGTAATGATCAGGAACTCAAAATGCATTTCTGATATACATCTCTACGGGTTGAGTGCCAGTCAGTGTTTAGTGTTGAGGTCGGTCTGTTAACTAAGACTGAACAATCTTTGTTGGAAGTACTTGAAGTAACTTTTTTTGGCCAATTTCTGAAGCTTCCAAATGTCACCTTTTAGGAGAGAAGTTAGGTCTGTTGCTGCTTGTGGTGACACACCTGGTCTCACTGTGGTGGACAGCTGGTTAGCTGAAGGTTGGTAAATCCTTGTAATTTAGGGAGGTACCACAGCAAAGTCTGTTAATGTTATCTTTGGTCAAGATCCTTTGCGTTACAAAATTACAAGTTGTCATTGGTTTGTATTGTATTGTTTTTTTTATTATGTGTCATTTAAAGTATGTTTGATTTTCATGGGGTCCTCAACCCTCCTCTTGGTAGCTATTCTCTCTAATCCAACCTTTCTTTGGCCAGTGATGTTTCAGTTTTTTTGAGAGCAAAAGTTTTGAATACAGAATCATTGTGCGTTTTGACGTCATGCAGGCCTGATCATGCTGGAATAGTGGGGCTTGTGTGTCTTGAAGCCCCCCCTCCCCCCCAGTGGTTGTTGTGTGGTTGACTCACTGGCCCATCCAGCTCCCACCGGCCCAGCTGGTCCCCTTTGTCCCGACCACACTAACTGATTAGCATGCAGCATCCCTCTGGAGCATCTGTCCCCCGCAGACGCTGCTTTTGTCGACCATTTAAATCTTTGAAACTTTGCCCTTTTTTGTCTGACCGCCTGCTCGCATTAAAAGGCCTACACACGTCAAACCCCTCTCTGCGTGCGCTGCGTTGACCCTTAGCCCCCACAGGAAGTCTTGCGTGGAAGGATTAAATCAGAGCTGCAGCAAACAGATGTGATCGTCACAATGGGAGCGTGTGCGTTTTTCACCATTTGCAAAAAACAAAATGCAAACCAACCAGAACTCGGCAGCCTCATCAAACACAACATGAACTCATCCATTGTCATCCATAATCTAAACTACCTTCATGCTGAGCTGGTCCACTGGGGGGGATGTCCCAAGTCAAAGCCAAGGATTGGTCTCCATCGCAGGATTTGGTGTAGCCAGACTGATTGTTTTGACAAACTTTGAGGCCAGTTATATACAGTGAAAGAAGGCGGTAGTAACTCTGCAGGTGTTTTGGTCCATCCATACCACGTGCCTTCTTTACTGCATCATCTCAATTGTGATGCGAGCTCGCACCAGGTAAAGATCAGATACAGGGTGGAAAGGTCACAGATTCAAGCCTCTTGACAACTGACAGGGCATCTTGACCTCGTATTTTTGAATTTTGGACGGTGAGGGGAATCATCTGTTTAAAAAATAAATAAATGAAATAATAACATGCCCAGGGAGAACATGGACTGCACAAAAGAGGGCTACCAGGGCACAAACGTTGGACCCTCTTGCTGTAAGGTGGGCACAACTGTGATCTGGGTATCCCCCAAACTGAATAGATTCTTTGGACCCTTGGCTTGACTTGCTCCTCCTCACTTTTTTTCAAAGACTATCTTCGAGCACTTGCATTTTTTTTTCCATGTCAGAAGTCATAAATCGACAAATATACAAGTCATCTTTGTAGCTTTTACTTTGAAATACCTGCTCTCCTTTTGGAATCAAAGACTACTCTTGCCCACAGATGTCAGAATGTAAATGGACTGCAGATTAATGCGTCACATTAGGTCAACAGTTTTTCCCCCCCTTCACTGTCAGTTGTTGGTCTCTGAAGAAAAAAAAGAGGAGATGCACAAAAGAGCTCCCACTGGATGAGCGTGAAGTCACTTGAGACTCGTCACTTCTCGGGTGTCCAGTTACAGCCAGTGAATGGTCCTTTGTCCCCCCTTCAGTTCACCAGCAGAATAAAGTAAGCTGTGTGCAAGATGGAGGCAGGAGGAGGGGCCACAGGGACATCTCTCTTCACCATTCACGTCAAGCTTACTCACAGTACTGAAGAACTGGGATTTTTGGGTTAATTTGGGGGGGGGGGTGAAGACCATGGAAGGCTCCGCCTCAATGTGGGCGGGCTCAACTTCGCAAAACAGTTTAAAACGACCGTGACTTAATTTGTGTGAGAGCAACAACATCGCAGAAAAATGATCGAGTTCATTTTCATTTATCGCACATAATATTGATTTATCGATCTTCGTCCCAGCACTAGTACTGATGCTCATGTGTTCTATAATTGAACAAGTCGACTTGGCTTGGGTCCACCCGTTAACTTGTGCTTTATCTACTACTATTTAACACTGGCACTCGTGGGTCCAAAACACAAGAACCTCGTCACCGAAGGGTGTCCGAGGAAGCAGGTGTTCTAGTATTGAGTCGGTCACCGCGGAGCTCCACACAACAACATCAGCACAAACACTTTGGACCGGGCACGTGTGTGTCTGTGGCTGAGCAGCTGCATGCGAGTCTTGCATCATCAGGCACAATGCCAAGTGTTTGCAACTGGTGTGAAACACACTGCCACTGGAGTTGGCGACAGTGTCCCAAGGAGCAGCCAACCAACCACACAGTATCTGTCTCGGGAAAACTGCCGATTGCTTTTATTTTGGATCTAGGTGCTCTTGTTTGTTGGTCTGAGGGGGCTCTTCCACCATCGTTTGGCTTCACTGCAGCCTTTTGGTATCAGTCAGGCAGTCTGAAGCCTTCCTGTGATGGATTCTGTTGAGGGGGTTTCAAAAAGGTGGGAAACTACACTGGTCAGTGGCACAATTCACATGTCTGCATTGTCTAGATTACAATCCAGTTACAATCCAGTCAAAATGAAATTTATCGTTCTGAAAAGCTAACACGGAGGGACCTGATGGTACGTATCGGACTGCAGTACTGGGTACCTTCAGGATGCGTCTTGATTGGACTCTTATTATTCAGTCACAGTCAATAGTGTTCCCCCTGTTTTACACCTAGCAGCCACACATAATGTGAATACACTCATTGTCTGCCACTGCTTCCCGCAGCTGGTACAGAGATGATGTAGGCCGGTTGCTGCAGGTCATACGCTGTTGTGCTCGTGTGTGTTTGCACGAATGAATCTTTTTACGAAAGTATCTCAAATACACCATCAAAAAGCGATGGCTGTGCGGGAAACGGCATCAGTGGTAAGCGGTGGTACATGGTAGAAAGTATGTCGTGGGTTTGATACCTTCATAAGATGATAACTGATGTTGTGTCTGCAGGTGGTCCGCAGGGCTTTTTCTCCTCTGATGGAGGAAGTGCGACGCTGACGGAGGGATCAGGCACAGTAAGACCCGGCCTCCTTCCCAGGAAAGGCTGCACTGATGTTCTCACTGGGTCAGGACAGCATCAACAACTGCACCAAAGCTCCAGCCAGTTATGGGGAGCTCATTGTTCTGGGGTAATGCCTTCACTCGCGACCTTCTACACACTGTCTGTGGTGAGAGTTGGGTTTGAACTGTTGAACTAGCTCTCATTAGCCATACAAGCAAACACACTTTTAGCTTCCGATAAAGTTGACCACCTGTTTTTTGTTTTATATCTGAGCTTAGTGTAAGAGTTATAATTACTTCCTCAGATGCTTTAAGCCTGCTTTTTTTTAGGTAATCCATCAATCCATCTTCAATGACTGCTTTATTCAGAGCAGGGTCATGAAAGAGTTGGGTTGTTCTTGCTGATGCTTGGTGGAAGGTGAGGTCTGCCTCTGGTTTAAGAGGGGGTACAGATAAACAACCTGAGGTGCTCATTTAGTGAAGTGGAATACTAAATGTGCAGACACACACGTGCATGCAGAGCTTTAAGAATCACTGACTTCACACGGTGATGGTCAAAACAACATCTTTGTTTCAGCCTGATTTCTGTTCTGTGGGTGCGTCCAAATATTGGTTTCCATGCTGCAAGTACTGGCTATATTTAAGTCAAATGTATTGTTCCACCACCACAGTGAGAGACTCTGACTCAAGGCCTTTTCTCTGTGGACGCACAAGCGAGTTTGTGGGTTTGAGGAGAGGTCAAGCAAGCTCAGGAAGGTCTGCTGCTGTGGTTTGGACCTTTTTGTTATAGTGTCTACATGTGGCATGAAACTGGTGTGGAGTCACCACTTTTAGCAGCAACACTGGGCCATAAGGTTTGATTTAACGAGCCATGTAGCGAGTGAATGTGTTACCCGGTGGAGTTTGTCTAAGAAAGGAGGTGGGTGGTATTTCCTGAGAAAAGCAGGAAGTTTGCATTAGCCAGTGAAAACATGGCTTGACTTTTAACTGAGCTCATGTGTTTATTTGACCTGAAGCTGGGTGTGGGCGGTCTCCAAAGATAACTGACCTCCACTACAATGTACTCAGAGGTTTTTCTCGTTCGATGTGACACACTTTAAAAACACAATAAGGCTCCCTGTGTGTTTTTTTTAAGCTTAGACATAAAGGTGAACAATATGCCTCATTTTATTCTTCAACCTCAAGTTTAAAGTCTCAATGTGCAGTTGTGCTGTGCTGTTTTGTTTGGTTTGACGACCCCCCCCCCAAGAAGTCAACAAATAATTTCCAGTTTATTTCATTGGTAGTTCAATTGCATTTCTTTGCCATTTTTTTTCTTCACTCAGTGAGAGTGCCTACAACTACATCACGGTGCTACTTTGCCTTTTTTTTGGTTGAACATTTTTTCTTCATCTTCATTTTTGCCTTTTCTTTTTTCATTGTGAAACTCAGAACAGACAATTTTAAGCCCGACTTGTGAATTGAACCTAAACTCATGCCCATTTTAAACATCAAACCACATCGATTTCAATTTTCATAGCAAGTAAATTAGTTATTTTTTTCTTAATTGAAAGGCTGCAGAGTGATTTCTTTGAGATGTGAAGCACAGCATTTAGAACTCAGGCTGAAGTTTGGAACTTTACAGCCATGACTGGAGACCCGTTTATGAGTTGAAGAAACAATCGTTTGCGTTTTAGTTTGGGAGTGGCACACTTTGGACTCAATCCAATCAAATGCTTTGTGAAATTCAGCCACAGTAAAGAATTCATTCCACTTCCTGATTGTGGCCACAGCAGGTATTGAGTGGTCAAGGGAAGTTGGCATTTGTTATGTTTGTATTATAGTCTGCAGCACTGACGTGAAGTACTGACGTGAAGTACAGGTTACCACCAAGTGTCAATAAACTCCAGTTCGCACAATCAGGTCTGCATGCACAGAAAACCCAAATGATAAAACCGTTTGCAACGATCATGGTCTATACTGTAGATGCACAAAGGGGGTGGGGGGTGACTGACGCCGATGACAGGATGCCTGCCAAAGTGTAGAAGCCAAACGCAAAGACAAAAATGAATCAGAATGGTTTGTTGCTGGGTTCTTAAATGGGTACCACAATCAAAGTTGTTGTAATTTAAATATTCTCATGCTATAGTTGTACTGGCCCTTCTTAAATCGGATCTGATTGTTTGTGGCGGCCGGAGCTGATATAGTGATGATACCAATCCTCAGAGGGCAGATGGTTTCTGAAATAGACAAAGAAAAAATCACTTAAAATTACGTTTTAATTTCATAACACCATTACGAGGACATTTCTGTCCTGTAATTAATGATTGAGATAAGTCTGCATGTGTCCTGTTCGCTGTCTGGCCCTTTTTTTTAAAGACATTTATCACCTCCTGTGTTCAGGTCCAACGGCTCGCTGCCCAATGGTGACAAGGGAAGGCGGAAGAGTCGCTTTGCTTTGTGCCGTAGGAACAAGGCCAATGGCGTGACACCCAGCACTGTCCACACATCCTCGACACCTCAGGCTGCCAAGGTAAGAGCTCAGCACGTGAGAGAACAGCTCCGAGTCTATCAGATACAACCTCACGGGGACATTGGGAAAGTGCCATGTTTTTGTAGTTTCATGTCTTTGTTTCCTGATGGAGTTTATCTCTTGTGTTTCTGAAGGCGATCAGCAACAAAGAGCAGCACAGTATTTCTTACACGCTAACTCGTGCACAGACCGTGGTGGTGGAGTACGCCCATGATGGCAACACAGACATGTTCCAGGTGTGTGTCGCATGCAAGTCACTCCTCCCAAATGACACACCTTTTGGATTTTTTTTTTCCATCAGTCTTGATATCATTCATTCTTCTTTGTTCACTACAATGCAACCTTGTTGGGTGTGTTAGAAAAAAAAGAGAAAATGATGTCCATGTAAAATATGAAATGAGTGTCGGACATAATTCATCATTTGTCCAAATGTTTCAAAAAGTGACTGAGGCACAGATCTGTTCGCATCACAAGATGCCGTGTTTCAGTGAAGAAATGATGCGAGCAATCGTTTATCATGAACTGCTTTTGTCTTTCTGACAAAAATTGTGTTTTTCTCATCTTTAGTGCCATCAAAAAACAATAAATTGGAAGAAGGACAGAATGACCCAAAGCCTAAAAGGACAAACATCATGATGTTTGTCTCCCCGTTCTGGTCTTTTCATCACTTTGCCTGTGACCATGTCTTGTTTTGTCAACTCATCTTGCAGTAGATTATTTGGTGACACAGTGTGCAAGCATGCACTAAAAGGGCACAAATTACAAATAATGCCATTTTGTCCTCTATCTAATTTCAGATCGGCCGCTCCACAGAGAGTCCCATTGACTTTGTAGTGACTGACACGGTCCCCGGTGGTCACAGCCATGCCGATGGTCAGACCGTCCAGAGCACCATTTCCCGCTTCGCCTGTCGCATCATCTGCCAAAGAAACCCTCCGTACTCTGCTCGGATCTACGCCGCAGGCTTTGACTCCTCCAAGAACATATTCCTGGGGGTAAGACTCGTGATGGCGTTTTGTGATCTGTGGTCACTTTAGAGCGTTCCATGAACTGTTTCTGAAATCTTCACAGGAGAAGGCGGCGAAGTGGAGGATGCAGGATGGTCAGATGGACGGACTGACCACAAACGGGGTTCTGGTGATACACCCCCGCCATGGCTTCAGCCAGGACTCCAAGCCTGGCCTATGGAGGGAGATCTCAGTGTGTGGCAACGTCTTCACCCTGCGGGAGACCAGATCAGCTCAGCAGAGGGGGAAGATGGTGGGTAAACCTTGAGGCCACGTGGAATTGTTACAGCAGAGTAAAGGCGTGCTTATATCTGGCCTCTGTTTTATGCTCTATAAACACAAGTAGGAAGAATAAAGCAGCTGAGGCAATGGTGGCAGGCTTCTCTGTTCAGATTAATAATGATAATAATGTAACATCAGACACAGTGACCACCCCTCCTCTTCTGCTTGCCTTCCCACAGGTGGACTCTGAGTCTAATGAGTTGATAGATGGCTCCCTCATTGACCTGTGTGGTGCCACCCTGCTCTGGCGGACCGCTGAGGGCCTGGCCCTCACCCCCACTGTCAAACACCTGGAGGCGCTGCGGCTGGAGCTGAACGCCGGGCGGCCGCAGTGTCCAGTAGGACTCAACACGCTCGCCTTCCCCAGCCTGCGCCGCAAGGACATCCTGGATGAGAAGCAACCTTGGGCATACCTTTTGTGCGGCCATGTGCACGGCTACCACAGCTGGGGGGGGCGACGAAACCCTGAGGTGGAGGCGGAGTGCCAGGTGAGGGAGTGCCCGATGTGCCGAGCCAAGGGCCCCTACGTGCCACTGTGGCTGGGCTGTGAGGCGGGCTTCTACGTTGATGCGGAGCCCCCCACCCACGCCTTTGTTCCCTGTGGCCACGTCTGCTCAGAGAAGACAACCGCCTACTGGAGCCAGATCCTGCTGCCATACGGCACGCACGCCTTTCATGCTGCCTGCCCCTTCTGCATCCAGCCACTGAGCGAAGACACCAGCTGGGTCAGACTCATTTTCCAAAGCCCACTGGACTAGGAAACTCCTCAAACCTCTTTGTCCAAGGCGTCCACCAACAGGGAGGAAATTTAAAAAAAAAAATGGTGTTGAGGATTGTTTTTATCGCTTAATTTAACTCAATTTTTGTTCAGTATACGTGTTTTATCAGGTTTATTCAACTCTTTTTTGTTAATGTAAAGTGTAAATTTGGTCGTGTTGTCTCCTAAAAATGTTGATGTTTTCCTGTAAGCAGCAACACAAAACTGTCATGACTGTGAGGATATTTAAATTTTATAAATGTTTTTTTTAATCACTTTAACAATGTTTTGTGCAACAATTGAAGATGTGCTGATTCTGTATTAAAACTTCTTTCAAAGTAAAGGGTGCCCTAACCACAACAAACGAACAACAAAAACAGAATACAAGAATACAACTGAGGAAATGTTTTTATTTTTTTTTATTCCAGCCATGACATTTTCTATCGTTCGCTCACCTTTGTTTTGGGTTGCATGCCTAATTGCTATTTTGAGTGCATAGATGGAATAAAATGGAGCAGGGTGCCATAGGTGGTCGTGTTGGTGTAGATATGCACCAATACTTTAGAATAAGGCTCCAGGATGCAGAGTTTGTTAGATTAAAAAAACAACAACTTGGAAATCAAACATTGACAGTGGACTGACGATGGATGAAAAGAAAAAAAAAAGACTAAACACAATATTCGAAAGACAATCGAAACTAAAGTCGAGTAATTTCAGACACAAATTAAACAGAAAATGTCCAATAATAGAAATCATGACTGTCAACTCCTGTGTGTACTTACTTAGAAAATATTTTAAAGTTTTTTCAATCCCGTTATTTGGAGATGAGATATAATGAGGTCGAACAGTGGTCGTCTTTCGCTACCTGCACAACAGAGTCTGACTCGATGTAACGTTATCCTCACAGTGAGTGAAACGGCATCAGAATGAGAGCCATAACGTTACAGTTACTAATAAATACTGAAGCCGATGAAGCAACGTGCTTTTCCCAGCTTTAGTGTGGAGTCACTGTAGCAACCTTTCCGCCCTTTTAGACGAAAACTTCTAAGTACAATGACTTCAATTTACTGGAGGAGACGGTGTGCGGCTTTGGCCAGCAGGTGTCAGCAGAGGCCGGTGTGGCGTGAAAACAGGAACAAGAGGAGATACGGCTGCGCCTGCTGGCTCTTCCTGCAGCAGTGCATGATGGTCGGTGTACCGGCGCTACCTGCTGCCTAGTGTCCAGTTGTTTACCTCCCTGTCACCGCGGCCTTCCTGTGATGGTGACGAGAACAACCGCAGCCCGCTGTGCTTCACACGACAGGTAGAGAGGGGCTTGAAGCCCCGCTGCAGGCTCGCCGTGTCCGGTTCTGTCGCGGCTGCTCGGGAGCTGACTCCGGCTAACCAGCTAGCATTAGCACGTCTACGTGTAACCACTGCTGACAACATTAGCCTTAGCGTCGACGCTCGACTCTGCTCAGTCTCCACCTTTACGCCGTTTGGCGCTGTCAGAGTGAATGATTTTGTGCTTTATACGTTTCAGTTAATGACGGACTCCAATTTACGCATGTTTTTTGTATTAAAACCTGTAGATGTCAAACAAAGAGGAGCTAAGCTGGAGCTAAGTGCTGGACCTGTTTCCTGATGAGTGAGTTGACAGCTTAGGTAGTTTATCTCCAAACCTCATACAAAAGTCGAGAACAGTTCAGTTTTAGCGGAAAGGTAATCCATGCTGAGGATTGGACTGAATGTGTGAGAGTTAAGGTGACCTGGGGTTTTACTACAGCTCACAGTGGTGCCAAGTCCTGGACTCAAACTTTAGATCACTGTCATTAGGAACGTTCACTTGTGGGTACTGTGCTCTTTGGTTTGGGTTAGGTTACCTGAATAATCGGAGAGATTTACGAATCCTTTCACACCAGGTATTATTACGAACAAATGACCATCTTGGGTTTATTCATTGGGTGGAACCATTGATTTGCTTTTTTAAATTTGATTGTGAAAGAAACCCTGGTGACTGGTCCACCTGTGAAGTTTAGAAGTCCAAGGAGTGAATCAGGAATACTGCAGTAACCAGTGATAACGGTGAAAGATCAAAGAGAAGAATGCATCTTTCATTTGAGCTGTTTCGTTTTCTTTATTTTCTTTTTAAAATTGTCAGTAGTTAATAGGTTACCTGTTGAGTTAAAGCATGTGATCCAGTGTTTATGTTTGCCTTATATGGACAAGCAATAGTTTTTGGCATTGATGCGACTTGTAACAATGTATAAGGGAATAGGAAGAGAGCTGTGTTGTCGATCAAAAGTGAAACCAAGGCTGCGTTTCGCAGTTTTACTGCATGCCACCAAGTCATATGACCAGGAATGT
>JAUESF010000044.1:51747-62159 GCA_032274765.1 Malacoctenus tetranemus
GTTGTCGATCAAAAGTGAAACCAAGGCTGCGTTTCGCAGTTTTACTGCATGCCACCAAGTCATATGACCAGGAATGTTTGTGGTAGCATTGAGTTACTTGTGCCTTTTGCCGTCCACTGGCTGTTCACCAGTTTACAGTCAGAGTTGTGTGTCAGTAAACCGGCAGCAACATGACAAATGTCACAGTGTCGGTACCAACAACAATGACCTGTATCCACTGCAGCTGTATACTAAATACAGCTCAATTATCGGTTTAATTCAAGATAAAATGCTATGCTGAATTCTTCAGATAGTTTTAGCTGTGCCACTGAAAAGTCAGCAGTAAAACTTAGTTGTGTCCAAACGCAACCGAGTACGTCAAACTCTCAATTTGCTCACAATTTGAGTATCAACTTCTCGCTTTCGCATCGTTTTGCTGAAGCTCATCCTCGTTGGTGTGTGTCTCTCCAGCTAGCCTCTGAGGAGGCGAGCCCCGATGCCATGGCCTCCAGCCACGGCTCCTCCCCGGTGCCCCGTCCTGGCAGCGGAGGCCGAGATGGCATCTACCACAAGGAGCGGGACCCCTCTCCTCCTTGCTACCAGGCCGTCCGCTGTCTGCCCGACGTCTGTCCCAAGGAGCCCACAGGTGTGAAGCATGACAGTCGTCCATGATATGAGACGTTTTGAGCACAATTCAATTTAAATCGAGTTCTTCAATCTAACGGTTGCTGTGGAAACTTGAGGGCAGAGAGGCCAAAGTTAGGCAAAGATCACTCCAACTTTACATCAACATTATTTGAAGCAGCCAGCAAACAGCAGAACATTATTGGGGGAATATCAATACCTTGTAAGAAGTCCTTTTTAATAAGCCTTAAATTGCTTTTTCAAGTCGCAGTCTTTCCTGTGCTATTGTGAAATTAGCATTTGAACAGCACGGTAAGTTGTGAAAAGCCTTACAACCATATGTAATTAGAGAAAAAAGTAATCCTCATACCCCTCCTTTTTTGTTGATTCTGACTTTTTTGTTCAAGCAAGGGATTTATCTAAAAATGTAAATTTAAAAAAAAAAACATCTAGAAAAAACAGTTTCGAGCCTCCTTCAGATTAGTTTTGTTGCACAACTTTGTCCACCAGACAAAAACATGCTGTTCGTGCCCAAGTGAAGGAGACAGTATTCATTATTCTCAGGAGCACTTTGAATTCCAGAATGTTTCATTGTAAATGGGTCCAAATAATGCTGAAGCATATTTCTCAACAATGTTCCTGAAAAGGACACGGCTAAGATTAGTTTTTAATTGAAGTTTCCAGCAGACTGATGAAACATTTCTGGGCTAAGAGAACAAGGAGGCTGTCATGTTTGACCATTATCTCCAATGCTTACTGTTGAAAAGAGGCTGCTGTCAGCCCCCCCCTCCCCCATCTATCTTTTTACAAGAAAAAAAAGACTGGCGCTATTGTTAGCTCATCGTGCTCTGTTTCTGTATTGATCACATACTCGAGGGTTGAAAACAGTTTCCCTTGGTCTAATTTTTGCACTGACAACAATGTCTTTGTTCACAGCAGTTGTTTTAAAAAACAATTGTTTAATTTTTTTTTCCCTTTCAGGAGAGGGACGAGGTCTGTGCAACGGCCCGTCAGTGGTGCAGGAGCACGACCGATGGACGGTGTACAGCTCGAAGGTCAACCTCCCCGCGGCACTGAACGACCCCAGGCTGGCCAAGCGGGAGTCGGACTTCTTCACCAAGACGTGGGGGCTGGACTTTGCTGAGACAGACGTGATGCCCTCCTTCTACCTCCCCAACATCACCAGGGAACACTTCACGCCCTACCTGCAAGAGATGGCTCAGGTAACATCGCTGCTGCTGTTAGTCATAAGAGGCTTAGTTGGAAGTGTGAGGGGTTAACAAGAAGTTTGTGGTCATGAGGCCTGCATCTTACCCACGTTGCAAGTTTAAACACTGGCTGTTGTCAAATGATGGCCAACTAATCAGATCTCGCATCCCCCAACAACATCGGGTACTAAAACATTGTGCTGCGACGACCCATTTGTTTCAGTTTCAATCGATTTCCTGTGACTGTCACAGGAAATGACACCTGTGAGGTGTTCTCACTAAAAAGCTTCTAACGGCTTGTACGTTCACTCTCAGACATCGGTGCAGCATCGTTGTCCCTTTACAGTCTTACAAGACTGCAGCTATTTTCACCAGCAGAGTCTCAGATCTCATAAGAGTCATGGGGAGTGTGTAATTACAGCATAACTTTTTATTTCCTCCTCTGAGTGTCAGGATATTAAAATGAACGCGACCGAGCCGTTCCTTTGATGGTTCCTCCTCCTCCTTGCGTGGTGTTTGTTTGTTCCCTTGTGGCTCACAGCTGGGACCTATGAGAGGCTTCTCCCTTTGAGTTTTCACCCATCGGAGAGTTTCTGTGCTGTGAGGTGATGGTAGCGGTGCCGAAACTCTGCTTAACTCTTGTGATTTTATTTTTAGAGGGAAAGGATCCACGAGCGCTGCAAGACGATCTGTCCCAACAAAGACAACGTGGACGCTGTCTCCAGTATCACCACCAACCATGGTATGAATTATTGAGTGGCTCCCTGAAGACTCTCCCTTCATCCCTCCCTCTGTAGGGCCGGAAATGGCCAGTGAAAAGCACGTCTCAGACTTCCTCATTCAGATCTAATCTTTTGTCTTCAGTGGATCCTAGTGTTTTTGTTTTTTTCTTGGTGGGGAGGTGACAAGTTTGGATAGTAAAGCCAACTTGCAGGCAACAATAATATTCAACTGTGATATACTAAGACTGATTTTGACATAAGGATCTGATGTTGAATAAATAGGACGTTCTGGAGGAATGTGAAATCATAACTAAGTCATGGGATGATGTTCGGAAAAGCGGTTTGCATAGTTCTGTTTTTTCTTTCAGATAAATCCAGAGCTGAGTTGGAACAAGTCCCCAAGGTAACACTTCTTTTTCATTACACTGAACCCTTGTTTATCATGGGTGTTGTGTTCCAAAAAGAACCCGCGATAGGGGAAATCAGTTTAGAATTATGAAACAGAACTGTGTTCCATAGTAGCGCCCTGCAGCCACGTAGCCTCTACCTTCCTTTAGCATGTCCAGAAGTTGAACTTTTTCTGCAGTAGTTAGCATCTTCCTGCCTTTTGGACGCGTCCGTGGCTGCCTCTGTCAGTGCAGAGTGTTTCGTCGACATGAACCAGCCGCTCCTTCTCATCTCGGCTCAACATTTATGAAACAAACTCATCTGATGTGCTCAGACGGGGTTTAGTCAAGCCAGGATCATCACGTTTATCCAGAAGGATTATCTTGGTTAAATGTTTTGTTGTGCAGAAGTGTCATGATCGATCCTTTGGTCTGTGTAACACACCACCAACCTGACTTCATGTCTTTGATGGTCAGGTCTTTTTGAAGCCTGACTTTGCTCTGGAGGACCCAGCCACCTTTAACACCGTCCTGCCCTGGTCACACTTCAGCAGTGGCGGGGGCAGGAGCAGCAGAGATGTGGCCTCCTCCAAGCTGTTGCAGGAGAAGGTGAACTGCTCACAGATGCCCCCCCACACACACACACACACATACACACACACACACACACACACACACACGGGAGCCCTTGATGTGAATAAACCCACATAGCTCTGATCCTTCCACTGTGGATGGCTTCAGACAGGTTTTTTTGTTAGCCACTGCCTAATATTAGCGTGGGGCTCCTTGCAAAGGGTCTTCATGTTTTCCGTGTGCTGATTTGAACTGCGCTGTGCCTCTGCACCTTCCAGCTGAGTCACTACCTGGACGTCGTAGAAGTGAGCATTGCCCGTCAGATCTCCCTGCGCTCCGAGGCCTTCTTCCACGCCATGTCCTCGCAGCACGAGCTCCAAGACCGACTGCAGGAGACGCAGCGGGCTGTGGCCAACCTGCGGGGCCGCACGGCCGCCATGGACCGGGTCATGTGCCAGGGACCTCTGCAGGCCCTGCGCACCACCCTGACCCGCAACAACTGCGTGAAGTTGCACAACAAGCTGAAGCTGATGGCAGCGGTGCATCAAACGCAGCCCACTGTGCAGCTGCTGCTCTCCACGTCCGAGTTCGTGGGAGCGCTGGAGCTCATCTCCACAACCAAGGAGGTGCTGCAGCAGGAGCTGCAGGGAATCCACAGCTTCAGGTAGTTTGCGCTCGCTCTGGTTTGTGTTGCTGGAAATCTTTAGTCTTTGGATTAGAGTCTCACTACAAAAAGCAAAGACAAGCACCTTTTTCTGTTTTTGTGTAGCTGCAACTTGACCATGTGGCTCAGTGAGTAAATATGTTGTTTTCCCTTCCTCAGACATCTCGGCTCTCAGCTGTGTGAGCTGGAGAAGCTGATCGATAAGATGATGGTGGAGGACTTCAGCATGTACGCCCGCAGCGACCTCAACCGCAGCCTGAAGGAAGAGCCGCAGGTGCTCGAGAAGGTCTGACCAGAACCCGCAACCACACTGCCCAACACCGTGCACGCACACACGCACACAGTCCTGCAAATCCAGCATGTCCATAGTGGGAACCAAACAACTTCAGAAAATTGCTCATGTTTAAGGAAGAGGGTGATATTTTTGAATTCCAGTCAACGAGTTCAAATGGGGAATGGAATAAAAGTGGAAAAACAGCAGTGGAAGGTGTCACAACTTCTGAAAGCAGGACTGTGGCTTTCAGTTGTATAACTGCACAGGGCCGAGCTTGTTGTTTTTTATGTTGAGAGATATTTGTACAGTTCAGTTCGGTAACCCAAATTTTAGTTACAGGGGGTAATAATGACTTTTAATGTCAGCACACAGATGGATCAGTTTCAGGTTCATTCTGATTTTCCCATAAATCATATTTGTTTCACTGCCAGGCCCAGAACATCGCCCAATCAGACACCTCTGAACTCTCGTGTCGATCCTCGTGTTTTTAATGAATGTTGTGCTCACCACAGGGTCACACAGCAAAGGCTGCCACACCGCAGGTGGGACACATACGCACACGCACTCATGGGTGACAGCGATTACAATCCCAACAAATCCATGAAATTGTGTCGATTGCCGAATCTGGGCTTCACCTGGAGGATGTGGGTGGGATGAATCAAACTGAGAATAATCATTAGTGCTGATTTTGAAGTACACTGAGAACCAGATGAGTGGGGTCAGCAGCCTCGAGAAAGATCTTTGAGTTTTGATTCAATTTGAAACAATTTGAATTTTTAATTTGATTTTTTTCAATTGGTTTATATTAGTGTGACTGTAAATTCAGTTTTGATATGTTGACTCTAAATGAAACACCGCCAAGCTTTTCAAAGCTGATTTTGCTTCACAAACTCAATTGAGACAATTGGAGTCTAGTTCATTGTGTCTAGTGCTTGTTGCTTGCTCATGATTCAGACCTATGTGCATAAAGGTCTCATCTATAAAACTCGAGCGCACACATATTCAAACCTCATAGGCCCACGACAAAGCTACTGTAAATCATAGACAACATGCTACATGTTTAAAAATAAAGGTGTGCAGAAATTATTGGCTGTTCTTTTGGTGGGCAGCAACAAACTGGTCAGCAGAAACCACAAGAACGACCACTGAAGTGCTCAATGAGTTTCTCAGCTGAGTTGATAACCAAGCAGAATGTGCTGTCTTGGGCAGCACTATTGTGTTGATTATAAATGAAAGAAGACCCAAGCCACTTCTCTGGCTGCTACATACCATTAGATTCCCCACAACGACAAAGTCCAGGGACCCTTCTGTGATCACTGCTGTCACTTCCATTGACTCGTCTTAGACATACGACTGGATTCCTAGCTGATGGTGGGCCTATGCTCATGTCACTGAAGTAGAGGGGGATCTTTTGAACGTGATCCATGCTGAGAGGCACTGATGAGCTCTGCTGTGATCTTGGCATGCAAATTTTTTTGCTCTGATTGTTTGCACAAAATCTTTAGTCTGTGTGACTGAAGGTAATCCCTACTAATGCTGCGCATGCAGTCACAAATCCTCTTGTCATCTCAGTATGTAAAGTTAGTGCCATTCTAGGATTGTTCAATTACATATGTAGTGTTTGATGTGTGTGTGTTAGGAACGTCTGGAGTCGCTGGTGTTCGGTCTGCTGCGGCAGAGGAAGCTGGACTTTCTGGACATTTACAGTGATGAGATGATCTTGGCTGCTAAGGTCATCGTTACCCAGGTAGGACACAATTACAGATGTATCTCTTGGATGAGATGCTCGACAACAGCACAGTAAAAACTACGAGTCAAAAATGAAGCGCGTTGTGCTGATG
Organism: Malacoctenus tetranemus; assembly: GCA_032274765.1. NCBI lineage: Eukaryota > Metazoa > Chordata > Actinopteri > Blenniiformes > Labrisomidae > Malacoctenus > Malacoctenus tetranemus. The sequence continues at coordinate 58,019 of JAUESF010000044.1, forward strand.
ATCAGTTTGTGTTTGCAGTGTGTGGCTGAAACCGTCGTACACATCGAAGAAATTGACACTGAAGTCATTACTAAGTAAGTATGAGGAGTGATTAAGCTTCCATTCAGCCAGTAGTCAGTCAGAGCATGGCGTCGTTGACAGCACAATGATGTCGAGCACAAGTGATCACACTTTCATGACGTTGGACTGAATAAGGAAAGTCTGTACGATTGCAGGCACCTTGCATCAGACTCTTGCTTTATGGTTAAAACGCATGTTAAAGTTGTCCGAGGTGAAGCGGTGGTTCACGCCATGTTGTGTTTGTTCAGGCTAGCTGATCAGATGCGTCTGATGACCTTCCCTCAGTGGTTTGAGCTGCTGAATAGCATCTTTGAGAGTTTCCTCCTCTTTCTGCAAAGAATTAAGGTGAGTATGAACTTGCGTCATGTGGCTCAACTTGTAGGGGCCTATTTTTAGTTTCACCTCAGAAGAAGAAACCACAGAAATCATCAGGCTTTGAGAGCACAGCGAAGTAAAAAATAGTAACTGTGTCTATGTCTCCAGAGACTCAATAAGTGTCTTCTATGTGAGGTGAATTATGACTTTCTAACTGCCTTTCCATCCCCACTTTTTCTGACCAGGCCACCTTAAATGTGGTCAGAAACGTGGTGCTCGAGGTCTTGGACTCGAACCAGAAGAGCCGCCTTCTGGCGGAAGCCAGTTCGGGGCTGCCAGGTCTAGAGACCCCCCAGGGTCCGGCGCCGCTGCAGGGAGAGGCAGAGCTGGCCTACCTCACCCATGAGGGTCTGTTCATCAGTGACGCTCTGAGCGAAGCCCAGCAGCAGACGGTAGCGGGGCAGGTATCTCAGGATCAGAGCTCTGCTGTGGGATCCAGGACGCTGCAAGCCAGAGTGGACACTACCCCGAGTGCCTCCACCTCCATGGACACACCCGTCAACAGCAAGGAACAGAACTACACGTAGGTCACTTCAAGTAACATCTCCTTCTCTTAACGGGACATTTCTAACGGTGTAACTGTAGCCTAACCTGCTCCTAGACATTCGTATTACCACAAGCTATTGTAGCCCTTCAATTTGAATTGATTTATTTAAATGATTTATATGTATAGAGCTAAACTGGGGGGTCTGAAACCCCATGGTGGCCTCAATACGTGTTCCTGACTGTAATGTGGACCTGGAGAACTGAGCAGTGCTTTTTTTTTTAAGCCGTTTACTCGTATATGTTGGTGAGAGTGGGCGTGTCAACCAGTGTAATATATCACACTGGGTCTGTGGTTGAAGGAGCTTATTTTTTAGTTTTTTTGAGTAGTTTTGCTAAGAATTGACACAAAATCTTATGTTGGCAATGTAGCAGAGAACAACTGGATCTTCGTGAGCGCAAAACTACTTTATGAACTCACCCCACAAGGTCACTGGTGCATGCTTTGTTTTTTTTCCCCCCTCAAATCAAGTACGGAACTGCAGATCATGTTTGACAGCAGCAAAGATACTTGACAGTCATATTTTGCATGTGATAACAAAAGACTGACACAATAAAATCTTACTTGTGCATCCAGACAAAGTGTCGGGCTGCATCATGGATTTGCAGTCATCTCACGTTCACAGAGGTTTTCTTATGAACGCTGCACACGAACAATCCTTTTGAGAATTTACATGCACAATGGTGCTGGTCGTAGGATGAAGCGTGGGTTGTTTTTGGTTGAGTTTTGGTGACATCAGGTGACGGTAGGAATACACCTGGACTTTATTTGATTTCAGGTCGAGTGACAATATGATGCCCACTGACCTGGAGCTGAGACGTGTGCTCAACAATATCCAGGAGCTGCTTTTCACGGCGTCAGACGTCACTCACGACCGCTGTGTCAAGGTGCTCACAGCCAGAGCCAAGGTAGGACACGCGGTAGTGGAGCTTATATGTCTATTAGTGGAGGCACCTGCACTGTCATGCATCACAGTGAGCTCTGCTCCCAACAGGACGGCTCCCTGGAGCGCCTCAGTTCGGCCGAGTTTGTGTGTCTGTCTCAGGTGGTGGAGGCTTTCGCCAAGGACACGGAGGCGCTGTGTGGCAGGCGGAGCATCTCCCTGAGGGGGGCGCTGCAAAGCCAGGCCAACCGCTTTGTCCACCGCTTCCATGAAGAACGCAAGACCAAGCTCAGGTGACCTGCAGCTCAGACCTGGAATGGATGAAACTGATTACTCGTTTAATGGAAGACCAGCTGCATTGATTCACTTTAACTCTTATCAAAAGTTTGTCCATGTGTTCATTGTTACAACACACAGACTGCAGATTGTTGTCTGCAGTCATGACAAACTCTGAAAAGGAAAAATCCTGCAGAATAACAACTTGGTGCCAGATTGTCAATAAACCGACGCTGTGTTTATGAAGACTTGTGCATCCATGAGGAACAAATGTTCTAAAAATCAATCAGGGATAATTTAGCTGCTGTTTGTTCTCGTGTTTCTGGACCAGCCTCCTCCTGGACAACGAGCGCTGGAAGCAAGCTGAAGTTCCTGCGGAGTTCCATGATCTGGTCAACACTATCGCTGATGGCAGAATCATACTACCAGAGCGCAAAACCCCAGGTAAGAGATGACCTTGGCGATGTGTCACTTAACCCTGAAATGTTGGAAGATATTACGATGTAGAGAACTCAATGTTCCACATGATTTTTTTGTGTTTTCCTGCACTGTTATAATGCAAATCTGAAAACAATACAGTCTTTGATTTTTTTAATCTAAACTTAAATGTGCTTTTATTTTTGTGAGCAGGTCCAGATGACAGGAAACCCACAGAGTACCTGCTGGTCAATGGAGAGAAATACGCTGTCGTTGGGTAGGGTTCCTGAGGCGGGGGGGGAAGAACTACACATGCATTTTTTTTAGATGACAAATCATCTTTGCTGTCATATTGTCACATAAAATCAGCTGTGTTTGGGAGTCAGAGGCATGAAAGGAATTTCCTGTCCCTTCCAGAACGGTTCTGCTGCTGATCCGGATCTTCCTGGAATACTGTCAGTGTGTCAATGACATCCCTTCCATCGCCACAGACATGCTGACACGCCTGTCGGACCTCCTCAAGGTCAGAAGCAAAACAAACAAACATCAACAAACTCCAAACAGAAACACAAACCAATTAGTCCTGATGTCATGTCATGTTTCTGCAGCACTTCAACTCTCGGAGCTGCCAGCTGGTTCTGGGGGCTGGAGCTCTGCAGGTCGTCGGACTCAAGACCATCACTACCAAAAACCTCGGTAAAAACCAAACCAGCCATGTGAAGTCACTTGTCGCACTGTATAGATTATATCGTTTGGTTGATGTTGAATGTGTCTGACTGGATTTGTGTAACTTGCTCCGTGTGTGTGTGTTTGTAGCTTTAGCTTCCCGATGCCTGCAGCTGGTGGTTCACTACATTCCCATCATCAGAGCTCACTTTGAGACCAAACTGCAGCCAAAGCAGTACAACGCGCTCAGACACTTCGACCACATCACCAAGGTGATCCACCGCTACCGTTCAGCACATACCGACTCAGAAGGCTTCACTGTGCGTTGACAGACAATTAGTAAAGAGTCAGACAAAGTCAGTCCGCTCTTAACTCTTGCGATGGATCATAGTCTTTCTCCAAAGGAGTTCCCCCATGTTGCCTGTGTGTGAGTCTGCTCACACTTTCTGGTTTGCTAAGATGCTACAGTGAACCGCCCACTGAGTTTAGGAGAAATGCTCGAAAGTATCCGTCAGATTCCTCATGTTCAACATTTGGTGTTCGGTGCTTTCAAGGACTACAACGACCACATAGCTGAGATCTCCGCAAAGCTGGTGGCCATCATGGACAGTCTGTTTGAGAAGGTCTTATCAAAGGTAAGACCAGCGCTGACTGTTTCATGTCGTTATGAAAGGGGCCTCATGACATGTTTCCTATTATTTATTTCTTGGTCCTGAAGGAAAAAAGCTACTTAAGCTGTTTGGAGAATGTGCTGCTGTGAATGGTGTCCTCATGTGGTCATTCTGGGGCGTAATTTGACATGTCAAGAGGGGAGAAAGTAGTTGTTTCAGCTAGTCACTGCGCACTTCCCGTGTGTGTGTGTGTGTGTGTGTGTGTGTGTGTGTGTGTGTGTGTGTGTGTGTGTGTGTGTGTGTGTGTGT
>JAUESF010000047.1:31293-47338 GCA_032274765.1 Malacoctenus tetranemus
CGCCCCAAACCCCCCCCCCCCCCCCCCCCGCCCATCAAATCTCAATCCCCAACAAAAGCTTTTCATAGTTTCTTGCACAAGTTGGAGGACGGGAGGCATTCTATAGAGAGCCGCTGTTCCACTGGCTGTGGGGGAGGTTTCTTTGTCAAAATATGTCACCGTTGAGCTGCGCGTCCAAGTAATTTCACTGCTCTTTAATGAATTAAATAAGGTTGAGCTGACTGACAGCTCTGACAGCTCTGCCGGTTTAGCTGTTGCTGCACCTACCGCATTCGCTGCTGCGCGGACCGAGCAGATGTTCGGACTGGCTGTCCGCTTCGCTTTTGGGACTGGATCCAAGCAAATCAACATCTCACCAGTGGCGCGATGCGGTTGATCAGTCGGTCCGGGCTTGGTTGCCGGATGGTGGGAACGCATCAGTCATGCGGAATCTGTCACATCATTACTGGGAACCTGTCAGGGTTTTTCGGGGCCCTTGCTGAAGTCTACGGCGGTGGTGTCACACAGCGGCCCCCCCTCACTGTCTGCGATTCAACCACCTGCCAGTCTGGGGACTCAAACCAGCAACCCTCCAGTTACAAGTCTGCTTCGCAAAGAGCTTGACCACCACTGCCCGTCAATGTCAACCGCTCAACTGACTGTTGGTGTTTGACTAATCGGATCAGTGTCTCCTGCAGTTTTTCAATATGAGGCATCAACATTCCACTTTGAATATCTGCTGGTTGCACCTCAGTAACTGCTGACCCCTGATTGGCCACTGGTTTAGTTGGTATGTACTTTTATTCACCTTGCTTATGTATCCATGTACTTTTCTCAGAAACTTATGAGCGATCGAACGATGCCCCCCCCACTCAATTCACATCATTGTGTCCACTCTTTATGCTGAAGCAGGTAGTTTGTCTCCACAGTCAGACCTGCGTCCACTGGGCGGAGCATGAGTAAGTGATCAGTGTGAAGAGGTGGGAGCTCCTAATCCTACATAGTAAAGCGATCATCAGACCGACAAGCAAGGGGAGCAGCCTATGGAGAGCCGTTCACGGTGGACGCCAAGTTATTTTTACTGAACACTCTTTGAAACATTTAGAACTCCGCTGCTCATAACTTACACGCGCTCATAAAATTGAAGTCTTTTTACGATCCCGGAGAGGAAATGAAGAGGTGGAAAGAGAGTGCAAGAGTAGTGAGAGAAAACCAGCAGGAAGGAGGAATTAATTTAGGATTTAATTATAGTGAGCGGGGAAAAAAAGTCCCAAATTACAAACTAGTGAGAATAAACTTGTTAACTTTACTTTGGACCTCACTTTGGGCCTCCCCGTTCAAATTTCTTCTAAAAACAAATGCTGAGGACATGATTTCGGACCAGCCAAAATTTTACAGTGGAAGCACAAGAGACCCCCCCCCACTGTCAATCAACCTCATTAGAATAAAAGCATTGAGTAGGTTCTTGTTCTGCTTCTTGTTTTTTTAAAGCAATTTATTTACATTTTTGTCCACATATTCAAAGCTACCGAAAGAAAAAAGACCCGTCCACTGTTTCCCACCAAAGGGCACCAGGGACCCCAAGTTGGGAACCCTTAGAAACCACTACTACAACTTGCTACTAAATCCTGGGTGTGTATTTAAATGCAAAATTCCATTACTCACCTTTTCCATTTTCACCAGTCCTTCAACCAAAGAACATGATGCCTCAGGAAAGAGTGGTACAGATTGCATGCGAGGTGCATTCAGGTGCTTTTCCATTATGACTCCACTCACAACCATACGAAACCCCTCATTAAAAGGAGCATATTATGAGTAGAAAACAAGCTGGTACATTCTGTCCTAAACCTCCAGACTGGCCAAGTGAAGCGAACGCGGGTTACTTTGCTGCACTTGATGACAAGAATGGGCCTCACACGAATGGGACGCTTTGCACCAGCAGAGACAACGGGGCCCATGGCCTGTCCATCCGTCCGTCCGTCCTTCCACCCACCCGCCCAGGTGCCTCCTCTCCCATCGGGTGCTGGGCCGTGCGGGTACTCCCCTGCCAGCTGGCGGCTGACTGTAGCTCAGGGCACAATCTCCACGCGCAGATGGAGTCCACCCACAACTGGCCAGAAACAGAATAAAGCTCCGTGATCAATTAATCATAAATGGCGGACTTTTGCCCAGTGCCCTGCAGAATGGGAAAAAACACAACTCTGTGAAATTAGCAAAAAGATTTACTGGGAAAGGGCTTCATCATTTCAGCATACAGTGAAGTGTGTGTTTTAATGAGGAAAAAAAAAAGCTATATGTGAAATTTATAACATCTGATGAGGAAAGGGAATAATTGGATTCGGGCAGCTGCCGCAGGACCCCCATTGAAAGGTCCAGCGACTGGAGTTTGTGCTGCACACTGTGAGCGAGCGAGCGTGTGTGTGTGTGCTTAATTTTACTGTATATGGGGCAGGCTGTACTCTCCGCTCTGCCTTAAAACATAACGCAATTTGTCTTCCTTCACGCTACCCTCCTCCTTGTCCGGAAAAAACCTTTTTTGAGTCCTTCTTCAACACGGAGACTTGCAAACAAGCCTCCCATGAAGCAAGTCAGGCTCGAGCAGCCAGACAGTCAGAAAGGTCGACCCAGGACTCACTTGGAGCACACAACGTCAGGGATGTGTCGAACCCTCCGGGTTACCATCTTCCTCGTTGGTTGTCGTCGTCTCAGCTGTTTCGCGGAGTTCAAGATCTCCTGGTGTCTCTTGCCTTTGTGAGATGTCACATGGGGCAACAGGCTCCACCCCCTTTCTGATCATTCAAGCGACACGTCATTCCCATGTCCTCCCCATTGTTTGAAACTCCTGGTGGCGGACGGAGGTCACTGCAGATCTGAGACCGAGCTCCATTCCATGCAACAAGCTGCCAAATAGCCCCCTGTTAAGCAAGAGCTTCAATCCCCATACAGCCGGGTAGCAGCACCACTCCGAAGGCCCCACATCACTCCGGTCTCTCGCCTGAACGATTGGCCTCACAGCTTCGTGGAGCACTCTCAATATTGTACCTAAATTTCCATTCGTCACTCCGTGCTTGCTTACTTTGTACCTCCTAATGCATTTACACAAATTTACCCGCAGTGAGTCAAAGTTAATAAAATGTCAAAGCCCAACTTAAGGTCCAAAACAGACAAGCAAATGAGGAGGAAGATAAAAGGTTGAGGCATTACCGCCCTTGTGACTCTGTTGTGGCTATAAAGAGCTCGACTAAAAGCTCCAGAGTTCAATTACCGGCATGTTTCTTTTATGTGTCTTTGACTGTTTCTGTGAATAAATTCGGGGGTCCATTGTGCGGCGCGCCTTGCCTCAAACCACATCTCCCATTAGGGACAATTGCATCTTTCATTTTCGAGCCAATTTTGAAGGAACGGCATCCTTAATGTCTCCGGGAAGAGAAAAAAAAAATAAAGAACTCAAAGCATGAGAGGTTGCCGGTACAGGAATCCCTCCCGCCTTCTCTCCCTCCCTCCCTCCCACACACACTTCTCAGAAATTTTAGGAGGTTGAGCCTGTGGCACATTATCTTTTTTTTATTCCAAGCTTTTTTTCCCCCGACTGTTTCGGAGGCGTTTGTGCCCTCATTAGGCCCGCTCGGTGCTTCCTTTCAATGTTAGATCTCGCTGTGGGTGGGACCTTGGGAATACCCCAAAAACAGGTACAATCGTACAAAGAACAAATAAACGGCGCACTAAATGCTTGTTTTGTCACTTATATTTGGGAAAACAACTTGTAGGTAAGAGATAAATCCCACCTCCTCGTCGAAGTCATTGTCGCTGGATCTGATGTGTCTATTTTGCTGTTGTGGTGTCGGTGGAAGGTGCAAAAAGTGTTGCGCGGTGCTATATTGGGGCACTGTTTGGCACCTGATCGGCCAAACACACACGCACACACGTGCACACATGCTTGGACACCAAATGTAGGATGAAAAATGACCCCCCCCAGCCCAGCTGTCAAACACTCCAAGGTGTTAAATGGATGAAGGAGAGGCAGAATAGTGGCTTGTTTCTGTAGATAATATGATTTGGGAGAGGCTATTTTTAGAATGGGAAGGTGGAAAGAGAGAGAGCGAGAGAGAAGGAGAAGGGGGGGCTCAAACAACTGCAGCGCGTTGGCATGAAAAGACTTTGGAGACTCGGTTCCGTCACTCACACAAACACGTTACCTCTCTCCCACAACCTGTTGTTCCTTTCATCCTTCCCCCCCCCCCCCCTCTCCCTCTCTCTCCTCACCCTCCGTTCTGTTTTTACCTGCTGGCTCTGGTGAATGCAGATCAGCGGGCTCAGGCGCAGAGTTTACACTCACCTCTCAAAGGAACACCTGTATTCGCCAGCGTGGTCCAGCACAACAGCTCTGTTGTAAATTACAAAGCCCTTTTTTTCCCTCAGTGGCAGGTGGCCGAGTCCTGCCGCAGCATTACTCTGAGCACCGTGCCCTAATATTTTGTCCACTGGCGCCACATCTGTGGCCCTCATCCACCGAAGCTTTGAATGTGTCGAGAAGCTAAGAACACTGTGTGCAATTTGTGTAATTTCATATTGCAAAAAAAAAAAAAACGACTGCTACTTCTGTGTGTGAGCACCTTGCATGGCTGATCTGAGACCACCAACAGACACCGAAAGAATCCTGATGGTCTGTTTCTTCAGCCAAGCAGGCTCGCTTATGACAATGGGTGAGCTTTTGTGGACTTCCCATGTGACCAAGCAGCACTACCACAAAGCCCAATGTAAATAGCATTCTATGCCAGCATGTCGCCCAGCCGTCAACAGCACAGCGTTTGACATTGTCAAGAGAAGCTCCAGAGGAGGAGAAGGGCTCCCTGCTTATCTTAGTCTTGGTATGAATATGCTATAAACTGAGCGTCAGTGGGCGGGCAGCACACAGATGGTTAATGTAAAACCTCTCATATCGACCACGTTATATCTGATTAGACTAATGGGCTTCGTCGGAGTCTTGCAGTGCAAAATATCTGGTCAACTTGCACAGTGACATGAGCGATTCTCACGAAGCAGCATCAAAACCACTGCAGTGAGGGGCTTTATCTAAACTCCTTGGGGCTCTCTAAGACTCCCCCACCTTGTATAAAGTCACAGCGCAGTGACAGCCCCCACATGCGATGACTGCATAAAAACCCAGGTTGTCAAAGTGCCTCGAACGGTGTTGCGCCCAGACCACCGCTCTGCCACTTGGCTCTATTTTTTTTTTACCTTCTGACTGCTATTTGGTCACGTTCTGGCTCCGGCTTGGTGAAATGCATCCGTGGCTGCCTCCGGAGGTAACGAGGGGAGGGCATCTTCAGGGCCTATCTTGGGTTCATTTGCTTCCATATTGGCTGCGTCTGCATCTGTTGTAAACACAGGCCCCTCGGGCACCCCGGTCGCTTGTTCATGCCAGATGCCAGCGTGCAGACAGAGGGTCCGTTCCTCCGTGCGGTTCGGGGACAGAAAGAGTCGCTCCTTCCACGGGCTGTAGTAAACACACTGGCCGTGGCAGATGTTCATGCCCAATTGTATGGCTCCTGCGATGCAAATAAGGTCAGCACAAGCCAGACACTCGTCGGGACTCTGACATAAGGAAATTAGTGAGTTTTACGACGAAGTGGATCTTAGCATTTGTGGCTTTCGATTGAAAGTTTGAACTGGAAAGAGCGCTGGAGTCGGCCACAGATGGAGCCTCTGTCTGATGGCGCAATTTCGCCGGCTCCAATGCGACCTGACGCGACCCAACCCGATCTAACCAGAATGTAAAAGCTGCGTCCTCAACCAACACCATTGCACAAGCAGAGCAACATAGGGATCCATGAAGAAATGCGATCTCCACAAGAAAACATCTTGGGTTGCAGCGGCGATGACCGCAAAAAAAATCCAAAAGCAAACTCTGGATGCTCTGTCTCGTGGTACAGTCACAAGGGCAGACAGCTTTGCGGCTTCCTTCAAGGTTGCTGCGCGACCCATATAATAACAAAGCGATTTTGGCTCCGAATCACTGGCTGAGGTTGTAAATATGGGCCGTGATTAATTAGGCTTAAAAAATTAAGCTTATCTTATTTATAGACCACCACGCCAATAAGTTTCCTAAAGGCTTGCTCAGCTGTAATGAGGAATGGGCAGCATATTTAGCGAAAAGTCTATGTTTGGACATGTTGTCCCACTTATACTTGAAAGAGCTCTGGCTATCTTTTTCAGCTTTATAAAAAGGAATGCTCTTTTTTTTTTCCCCTCCTTACTTTAAAATTACACCATTAAAGGGAAATTGCTAATGAGACGGGGAAAAAGGAAATACGTGGGTTCCCCGGAGGATCTCTGGTGCAGCTGAATACTAATATTGTGAAAAAAAATCAGGGACACTTCATGTCACCGAGAGTGTTATTTGGTTTGTGCTCTGCTGTTTTTTTTAAAGCTCTTCTAACTGACAGCTAATAGTGTGATAAGTATTGCTAATAAGAATTGATAATTTCCTGCCCCCAAGACTTCCAATCAGGAGCCGAGAATTAATGGATCATTAATTTTGAATGCTTTTACATGACGGAATGCTGTAATATGAGCGCAGTGCTGCTCGCGGTCACCGGCACTGCTAATTGTTAACACAGAATTTAGAGTATTCTCACTGATTAATGGGAAGGAACAAAGATTTATCAACCAGAATATTTATTGAACGTGTCAAAAGTTGGTCAAAAACTTGTGGAGAGAGCAAAGTTTGCTTTTAGTGGGTTTGAATCATTTCAGACAGGAAATAGATCTAGTTACAGCCCACGAGTTTTGGTTCCAGCAGCTGCTATGGTTTTAATCTAGCAATAAATCCTGTAACAAGCTGCATGGGCTATGATTCAGTGTGTTATTGCCTGGTGTATGAGTGCATTGGTTGGTTGGTGGATTGGTTGGTTGATCGGTCGATGTTCACCATGAGGACTGAGGATCTCTTGAACCGTTCAGTCAAGCGACGCTACGAGACTGGCCGATTGCTGCGGCTGTGCTTCCCAGGAGGCTGCAGAGGGGCTGTCTGCTATTGTCCCATTGAGTTCCCAGTGCGTTCTCAACTGCAGCTTTGGTGGATTCAACGCAATCATTTGTCAGGGTTGATTTCCTTGCCTAATTCACTGAAATTCTTCACTTGCAGCCAAATACAATTGACGTTTTATTTTTTTCTGGACAACTATCAGCTAATCATTTGCTGACGTTACGTCGAGAATAAACAAATAAAATGTTGACGCCGCAGATTATTTTGGTCCTTTTTCGATTGCTCCGATTTGATTTGAGGAGGTGCTGTCACCCTGTTTATGACCTAATCAGAATCCAAGTCGACTGTACTTTGGACTGTTTCCCACTGTTGGTGCTTTGTGCAAGTGCCTCCACAGAGTGTCACCATGTGACGCCTCAAGTAAAGTGACAGAGGAACCAGGCAGAAACGATCAATGATGAAAAGGGTTAAAAAGGAAGCATCCAACCCCTCCATACTGGAGAAATAGCAAATGAGAGAGAGGGAGAGAGAGAGAGAGAGAGAGAGACAGGATGGCAGCTGATCATCTTTGTGCTTGTGATGGCTCTTTCAGAAGAAATCATGAGCTATTAAAACGCTTCATTAAAAGCGGATGAATTTCCCCACAACGTCTTGCAGACATGGAACGATATTTACACATGAATCGATGGCTCCGCCCATCGCCCGACAAGCCGATGTCTTAGAAGCCCCTTTCCTCACAACCAACACTGGTTCTGCCAGTGCCTGACCTGCAACTTGACATCAGCCTCTCTGTTGAGTCTTCACAACGAAAAAAAAAAACCCTGAAATAGCCACGTTGCTTATCTACTGAGTAATAAATGGCACTGATAATGCTAGAGCCTGCTGACAAGCCTCGTTTTGTTGTAGTGAATGGCCATCAGCACAACTTTCCTCCAATTGTAGGGCACAACTGTGATAACATGCCAGAAAAACAATAAGCAAAAAAGAATGATCGATCAAAGCTGTCTTGTAGATTGTCTTCTCCTAAGCATGTCCAGAAAACTAATGTATCTGTCAAAATGCGCTACTCATTGGAATTTGACACCTGGCTCATCGTGCTGCCAGCCATGAATTACGTGCAACAGAAATCTAAACAATAAATAAAAAAGAAGCGAGTTACTGTATTGAGTTGTTTTTCCAAGAAAGTGAAAGAATTTGTTTGGAGCCAAGTTAACAATCGAGTCCTAAAGGAGGACTCATTCGGAGGAGTACTTTCCCACTGATTATCTAACCCACTCATGGGGCGCTAAAGTACCCAACACAACAGATGGAAAATGTTGCCCAAAAAAAAAAAAAAAAGAAAAAAAAATCCCATGTTATTTCTCTGAGTGACATGTTAAGCATGTGTTACGCTGCCGGCTTGTGCAGTAGCACCTGAAACGACCGGTGTATTTTCTGCTCGCGGCTGCTTTTCGCTGACCTGTTGAGAGTGGACTGCGCGAGTGTGTTTGGCTGGAAAGCCTCCGCGAGTGTCGACGCTCTCGTGTGCTGCACCTGTTTGGGCGGCTTCTCGATGGGATAAACCTGGTAAACTGGGGGTGGACGCATCAGTTATGTAATGAACTTTAGTGAAAATAATAGGTGAGAGGGAAACATTGGCTCTGACTCGCACACACAAACGCTCCGTGTGTTGCAACATGCAATCTTCTAAATATGATGACAATTTGGCTTTACAGGGTTCATTCCTTCTGCAGAGGATAATGGATGGATGGATGGATGATGGATGATGGAAGGGTTTCATCCAATAAAGCATCGATATGAAGATTTTAGAGCTCTGATCTTTCTGTTTTCAATATGTAAACAAATATCCTCTATCCACTGAAAACACTGCAATACCCTTACCAGGCCTTTCGGTGGTGCTGTAACGTGCTACACAAAATAAGAAGCACCTGGCGCCAATGTATACTGACACTATAGAGCCATTAAGGATGGACTTTTCCACCCCGGGATGCATTTTCAAGCCGATCTGGTAAAAAGCAGCGCGCTCTGGACCCCGTCTCTGTGTGAACGGGGGTCTCGGATTCTCGGAGTCGCGTCAGCCTGCACGCTCCGCTTGCTTCATCATCTGCGAACACAGACTGGCTTTTGTTATTCACCGCACGCCGAACCGTTCAACCACGCACCTGCTAACACCACCGATACGAACCGCCACACTTCATTTGTCCCGATCAGCAAGTTGTTCCAATAACGCCACGCGACCGAGCTGTGTAAACACTCCATACTTACCCTTCCCTCTTCACTTATTTGCGCCTCTGCTGGCAAATTTAAAAGGTAACCATCCAACAGGAGTCTGAAACACTTTACCCAGCTGTCCTGCTCAACTGCAACTCCCTTTAATCCCAAATCCCTTCCCGCGTGCACCTTTACATGAGGAAAAAACTGTGGACCTCAGAACGAATTTTGGGATTTAGGGAACTGGTAAAACAGACTTTTTGGTGACAACATGTTTGGCGATGGCAACAGGAGCCCTAATTCGCTGTGATTTGCAGCCACTCATTAGGCCGTTGTCCATGTGTGTCGTGAACGCAATGTCCTGTGCCCGTCTTGTTTTCTTCTCCAGTGGCTGAGTTATCTTTTGTCGCAGCCATCGGGCAAACACTTAGCAAACATACTGTAAAAGCATGCTCGCCTTTGACAAAGTAATTGGGAAAGTAGCCTAAAGAGTGAATCAGGGGAGCAAATGATGCATTTGCATATCAGAAGAGATATTCAAAAAAAAAAAATGAAGCAAACACGTGCAATAATTTATCCGACATGCGATTTTGTGTGAGATCAGATGAGATAGATTCTCCTGCACTCGCATTACAGCAACTGACTGCGTCATTGATTAGGAATTAATGCCGAGAATCAGTCACGAGAAGAAGGCTGCGGGATTCACTCTGATGTTTTATTCTGTGGAGGGCTCAGATCACACTGAGAAATGTCTCTATTGCGCCGACTCTGTGTGTGTGTGTGTGTGTGTGTGTGTGTGTGCGCGCGCAAGCGTGTGTGCATGTGTATATGTCGTCAGAATGCAGAGTTCATCCCCCCAGCTGTTATTTGCTGCTAAAATTAGCCGCACTTTTTTTTTTTACAACAGCAGACACGGAGGATTGAAGGGAAGAGAGAGAGAGAGAGAGAGAGGGGGGGGGCGGCTGTATGATGGGAGGAAGGAAGAGACGGTAAAAGAGGAGAGGAAGAAGTCGGGCGTAAATGTGGACGGCGGCAAGACAGACCTGTTCTCTTCTTCCAGTCCTGAAGTTTGCCCAGAGTGATTCACAAGGACCACCTGCTGGGACACACACACACATACACAGGGACACAGACATTCAAAAGCCTAAATCCTTATTAATTTCAGATAAACCCATTTCCAATTTGAAAGTTAAAATGGAAAAAAATAAAACAACCAAAAAACAAAAACAACAACAGAAGAAGGCAGAGGAGGAACAACCCCCTACCGATCGCGAGGGACCCCGGGAGAGCAGAGGAGGCGGCAACTGTCAGCGAGACGACGGCAGAATGAAAGAGACGTCGCACCAAAGTGGGAAAAGATCCAGAGGGGGCAGAGCAGGAACAACAGCAAGTTTTCATCATATCATCTTTCAGATGTATCAGAAGTCATGGAAGCAATGCTATTCTGTTATCTAACCAACTACTGCGGCGGGGGGTAGTAGGGGGGTTCCCTTGTCCTGGAGGTCTCCCAGGAAGGAAGGAAGGAAGGAAGGAAGGAAGGAAAGAAGGGAGGAAGGAAGGAAGGGAGGAAGGAAGGGAGAACTGCGGGAAACCACTGGTCTACATAGTGAAGTTAGAATGTCAAAGGAGGCTCTTGATACGATTGTTCTTTTCTTACAGCACTGGGTTGATTTCTGTCAGAACTGAAGTGTGTGAAAAGAATCAGGTTTTTAACCAACATGCTGCTAAAGGCGGCTGTGATTTCTCTGAACCTTTGCACATCGGCCCCACTGAGCGCCTTGAAAGAGGAAACGGAGAAACCTTCCCGGTGTCTATTTTCTCTTAAACTCAAAGTGAACTTGAGGCGTTTGCGCTCGTGATCTCAAGCGACGACATCCTGTCTTTGTGTCCTTCTCACAGCATCCTAACTTCTCTGGAATTAGCGGTGCAGTGCACGTTTGCCGGATCCCGGCACGTTGTGAACACGTTGTCCTTCTGTTTGATGAACGAGAGACGTGAGTTGATGTGGGGAAAGTCAGCTCATTCTGAAGATGAACGCCGCTGCTGTAAGTACAGGGTGCAGTCTGAAGAGGCTCTTCTTGTTCAGCTTCATGTGGAGGATAAACCCTTGTGGATAGAAGCATCATGCTATAAAGGGGACACTTGATTCCTTGTACTTTCCCTTGCTTTATTTCAATATCTCCCTCCGCCCCCCCTGCTCCAGCCCCCCGCTCTATAAAGATTATTTGGCTAATACTATATTTGCAGTAAGCTGTATTTGTCGAGGGAAAGACATGTGGAAACACAGAAAGTAGCACCCGTGCATTTTCTTTTCTCACTTTGACTCCCATTTGGTTGGGTTAATAATAATAATATAGTCCCATAAGAGAGTGCAGAGAGATGAGAGGGAGATGTTTTAATGAACCCACACTGGTGTTTTTTTTTTCTTGTTTTAGCCCAGATTCCATAAGGCTCACATACTGTCCTTTGTTGTCCACGAGCACATTTCTTGAGAGTCGTCCCCCCCCCCCACACACACACACACACACACTCACACAACAGTTTGGTAAAACTGTTCTAAGTCCACAGCCATTGTGACTGGTTTTGTTGTGAAATGAGCTCTATATATGTAAGTTTTATCATAATTCTATGTATCTATTCACAAAAGCAGCAAGTTCCCCCCAAAGTTAATCGAAAAGACTTCTAGATCTACACTAAATCTACACTTGTATTGAATATTCAGCGTAAAATCTGGAGTTTTTATGTTCCATGAACTCAACGTGTCGCAGGTGTGAACAGGGCAAATGTAAGAGGTGAACAATCCGATGAGAGAACTAAATCACGGAACAACAATCAAGATGGAAAAAAAGCAAATCAACCACACAACAACTTTAAAACGAAACCTACACAATGAATCCAACAAAGGCCCAGTGAAGTTCACAAGGACCCAGAGGAAGGCGGAAAAACAACTAACACAACCTGAACAACAATGAAATCAACATGATCCACATTGAAGGTGGTGATTTTCAACCGCTGTGCTACAAGTGAGGAACGTCAGGTGCGCTGTGGGATTATATACAGCTGTTGCTTATCAAATGTCCTCTGTACCATGTTTCTTATTTCAAAGTAAATGTCTGTCAACTGCTGAAGCTCACTTTTACTTTGAAAGGTAGCACTGTCTCAGTGACTGAGAAGCCACCACGATCTTGCTTCTTATTTTCTCAATACAACATCTAATTACATGGACTGTGGAACAGTTTTGTGAGACAAAAGGCCAAGTTATGACATCAACCCAAACTGCAAGTTTTTGAAATGCCTCTTGACTTTTTTGAAAACAGGGATTTAAAGGACACGAGCAAACTATTGGTGACACCAGTCACCAACCCACACACAATCACACCTGTGGACCACGTCTGTCCTCACTATCTGTTCTCCCGTGCACATATTTGGACGTTAAACCACCGCAAGTGTTGCAAGTCCAAGACACTGCAACTCTTTTTGAGTGGAGTTTATTTTGACCTGAGCGTGTAAATGTTTTCCAAAGTTCAGTCGAATAATAAGAATGAAAAAGAAGTTAAACCAAGGTAACCCGTTTCCACTGTGAGTCGGTGTTCACCTTGTGTAATATGTAACATGTTCCATTAAACAGCTGTCGGAAAAAAAGCTGTCAGAGGTCAGGCGGATGCGTTGGAGTAGGAGCTCCGTGGCGGTGGCGTAACTCAGGTCCCTGCGTCCTGCGTCACAACCTGGGTTCACTCTGGAAAATAAAGAGAAATAGATAGATGAAGAAAGTGCTATGGATAGGAGAGGGAGGGTGGGGGGTCGGGGGGTGGGGGAGGTCTGGGTATGTGGTCAGAGTTGAGTCATTGTAAGCAAGTGAACCTGGGCCAGATAAGAAAAGAGAGGAGCTGGAAGGGAACGAGTGTCGGGAAGGGTCTGTATCAGCAGCAGCAAGTCACAGGTACACACTTCAGGGCAAAACATGCAGTCTCACACACACGCATGCACACACACACACACACACACACACACACACACACACACACACACACACACACACACACACATGCTATGCCGCGGGCTGTCGCAAACACAGACGCGAGGAAGAGGAAAAAAAAATACATATATATATCTATATATGCATACTTTTACACACACACACAACCACACACAGACTGGAGGTATCGAGAGGCCGTCACAGGTACACGCTTCAGGGTAGGGACGAGAGCTGGCACACAGCTCTTACACCCACGTCGGTTCACCGGGTTAGGCGCATGTGTGTTGGTGTGTGCTGCAGACAAGGCAGCCCGCACCTGAATCGCTCCTCCACACAAAGACCACTTACACAACACGGCCCGGGTACCACAGCGCGGCACACGGACACGCATGCAAGACGACGCCGAGAAAACGGGAGCGCGGGTCCCTGCCCCCCCCCCTGCAGCCCCCACTTGATGGACTATTACGAGGCGTCAGCGTGTTAGTGCAAAACTCGAGTGGAGGCGAAACAGCCAAAATCAGGCTTCCATCTAAGGAACGTCTCCTCTCATCCTCCCCCCCCCAGCCTCTCGGCACCACCAGACAATGCAGACGGGGGGCTTCAAGACCTGACTCGAAAGCTCCGCCCGCGGAGGGGGAGTGTAAATCTACCCAGTTGGAAACCAGACACAGCACCGTCGCCGCGATCCCGGCCGAGGGCGAGACAGAATATACTCAATTACTTATTTATTGCTCTCCGCTTCCGCTCCCTTTAAATAAAAAACAAAACAACAACAAAAAAAAAAAAACAAATGCCTGTGTCCTCCAGGCCAGTGGCGTCTATGTGAAGAGACATCTGCCACTGAAATCTGCATCTTTGCTCCGATACCTGGCGCTCCGGTGGAATATCTAATGAG
Source organism: Malacoctenus tetranemus (assembly GCA_032274765.1). Classification (NCBI taxonomy): domain Eukaryota; kingdom Metazoa; phylum Chordata; class Actinopteri; order Blenniiformes; family Labrisomidae; genus Malacoctenus; species Malacoctenus tetranemus. The sequence goes on from JAUESF010000047.1 coordinate 45,343, forward strand.
CCGATGCTTCTGGAAAGCAACAAAAAAACAAAACAAGAGAATAACTGCTGCTGGGCCCGTTCGAGGTTTTCCCACCTTAAAAATGGCATTTCAATGTCAAGTCGTTCAATAAAGCTTTGAAAGAAAACTGAAGGGGGAACTCGTGGTTTTATTCTCCTTTTGTTCACAGGGTGGTGGTGGCAACAGCTGATCCAAGAGCAGAGTGTTGCAATCGAGGATGCACTCACGAAAGCAAAGCCTGAGGTTAGCGTCCAGTAGAAGCAACTGTTGCAGGCAAATCCAGTAGATTCCCAGATGTCCATGTTTTGATGATCGAGGTCGGGGTGGGGGGGTGGGGGTCGGGGGGCGGGGGCGTCTGTGACACACGGTTCAAAGGTGACTCGCATGGCTCTGATCAGAGAAGAATCCATTCGGGTGAATGGGGACTTTTTCCAGAATGTATTTGCACAGTGGTACTTTTACTTGTTCTTTAGTTCTTCCCATGCAGGTGCTCATAACTCCAATTACTCGTATGTCAAATCCATTGCAATGAAATGGATCATTCAACTCACTTTCTTCAACAACATCTGCATTTGCAGGGACCACAGGAAGTCTGTGAAGCCAGAGGTGATAAATCACAATTGTAGATAAATTACAGGTTCAGGACACTGAATTTTTTAGTGTGACTGAACCTCACAGTTTAGTTGCAGCGCTTTTTATTGGTGCTTGGCTTGTAATAAAATGCAAGGACTTCTCGGTGGAGGGCAGTGAAGGAATGCTACCCTGGGGTGCGCCCCATGCAGAGGTAAATAGTGCATATTATATGTGGAAATGCGCGGGGTGTCGGTGGCAACAACGCTTTATCAGAGAGAAAACAAGAAAGCAAATATCTGGGCGAGATGATTTCACTTCTTATTCATCGAATGGCACCATAAAAAGAATAGTTTGTCCTAACTACTCCACTTTTAACCGTTTCTTTCCCTGCTTTCATTGGTTTTCACTCTGCTTTCACTACAGTGATGTAAAAAGGTAAAGGTTGGGGGGGGGTTAAACCAAAATGGGTTTGACCCACCTAAAAAGTCACTTATGATGATTTTTCTTGAAGAAATTACAATAACATTGTACAACTGAGTGGAGATTTTCTCTGCACCACTGAGTTTCGATACATCTCTTTACTGGATGCTTCACTTTGGTTTGATTACATTCCCCATTTTACCTCAAGGAGGTGGGACACCGGAGTGGTGAATCGAGAATTACACATCGCTTTTTACAAAAAATTGGAGAGACACAGAAATCCATGGGGAATTGGGGGGGGGGGGTCACTAAAGCTCAGTGATGTTGCCAATTCTGTCTGTTTTCATTTATTCATTTCTCATTGCTGCGTTAACAATATAAACTCCTCTGCATCCCCCCGGGTTTCAATGAAGAAGAGTCACTTTGGTGAGTTTTGGGACACAGTTAAGTCTTTGTGTCCTTGTTCTCCAACAGTGAGATTGAAGAGACTGGTGGAGAGATTGGCATTTCTACTTTTGCCAAAGAAAAAGCTTCTTCTCAAGAAAAAGAAAAAAAAACAATAATCTGACTCAGTCGTCTGGCTAAACGACAGTGACATGTAGGAGTCCACACAATGGAGTGGCATTTCTATTTCCGCCCTTATCAAAGCTGTTAATTAGAGAATGAATAACAGCTTTCGGAACAATGCATCAGTCACACTGGCAGAACTGAACCGGATCCAAATATTCTCATGTGACACAGACCAGATTTGCAAGCAAAAAACAATAAAGAGCGACGAACATGGACGTGGACTCCGATCCTCGGAAGGTACGAGGGAGCCTCGTGCGCGAACGCGTCACGCTCGGGAGCATTTGAAGGGGTGGAGGGACGGAAGACGTTCCGACGAGAACCAGAAGGGTTCCAGACTAACCGGTGGCCGGGAAAATAAAAAAACTCCGAAAAAACTCGGTCCACTCGGGAGGAACTCGGCCGTCTTCTTTTTTTGTTGCCACCAAAACAGCTC
>JAUESF010000047.1:52031-63077 GCA_032274765.1 Malacoctenus tetranemus
ACACACACACACACACACACACACACACACACACACACACACACACACACACACACACACACACACACACACATTTCCAGGCACAGAGAAAGATGGCATTTTGACATCAAGAGGAAGAGCAATACACAAATCCCTCCCACCTTACCTGGGATTTGGGCCAACACACACACACACACACACACACACACACACACACACACACACACACACACACACACACACACACACGAGCCTGAGCCCTCCTGTAGCAGGCTCCTGTTCTCCCAGGAGGTATTGAAGTGGAGGGTGAGCGTGACTGCTTCCTTGTTTTCCTCCTTTTATGAGGTCCAAAACCTGAAAACACACCCCAAAATATGGTGGGCTCTGCAAATGTTTTCCGTGTATCTCAGCGTGAAGATATTGTTTTATAGCCAAGTTCACAAATCGGTTTTGGGTTCGGTCTCTGGTTGCGGAAAGGCCCCTTGTGAACAAGCACACTTCAAATGCAAGGTTGCACAGTATGAAGTGCACATTCAGGTTAGGGCAGAGGTTAAGCTCAAGCCTAAGGTGAGTGAGACTGTTTCATCGATGACTCCGCCCACTTTCCTGGATGTCTTTGGCCGAAGTAAAAATGCAACTTTCGTCCCCCCAAATCATGTGAAGGGTCTGTGAGTATTGACTGTACATCCATTTGCACACATATCTTAAATCGCCGTTCATCATTAAATTTTTCAGCCTGTCACCACGCCACCGCTCTGTTTCACCTCCCGGCAGAAGTCGCCCTCCTCTCAGAGAAGCGGCGGCAAGAAACAGCAACAGACATTAAAACCTAACCGTCGCCGACAAATGAGTCAAGGCTACATTTAATCTTCATTACAAATGCGCGCTTATTTGGGTCTTTTATTGCTGGGGTTTTTTACAAGTTCGAACTACATTAATCACAATATTTCATATGACATCAAATCAGTTCACCATGTAATTCTACAGAGCTGAGCAAAACACTCATTAGCTGAAAATTAACAGCAGACTCCAGGAGCTCCACAGATGGTTTAACCTCCTGAAGTCGCTCCTTATTTCGTCATGTTCTACCAGCACTTAGAGTTGGATGAATAAGTGTGGGACTCCAGGATGACAATGAACCCCCTGAAAGTAAATTCTTCATATTAGGAGGACAAAAGGAAGAAAATCCACCTTTGGGAATGGTCCAATCAGGGGGCAGACTGGTTTCCAATGGAGAAGCCAAGGAAGACTGCTGTGTACTTTTAGATCCAGATCACACTAGATCTCATTGTAGCCCGTTTATTAAGTAAAGCTATGACATCTCCAAGTAGTTGATGCTTCCACCACAGTTATGGGGCAGTAGTTAAAGTTTGAGAATTGTTTAGCACACTGTCAAAAAACATCACATTCAAGTTTGATGGTGTTACTCTTTCGGCTGGTTTGAAGGAGAGCTTTTTTATGAGTCATCGGCGTTCACTTCCGCACCCCCCCCCCCCCAAGCTTCTCTTGAAAAAGTTGTCAGCTCTCCTCAGCCCTTCCGTCCACCCCTCCGCTTCCTCTTGTCCTCCTCTGCCCCCTCTCTCTCTCTCTCTCTCTCTCTCTCTTTTCTCCCATCTCACCTGCTCCGGAAAGTACTCTGGGCATCTTTCGCCTCACTTTCCGCCGGCTCTTTCATCCTCTCTTCTATCTCAGCCTCCCTCTCTCTCCTCCTCATCCTCCTCCTCCTCCTCTGAAAAGGTATCACCTCCTCTCAAGGATGTCCTGGATTTGCAGCTACGCTATCACCATGGGGACTGTTACCAGAGAGATAATGAGCAAGGGCCAAACAGAGAGACAGACGGCTGAAATGGCTGCGGTGAGGGTGTGGGGGGGTGGATATGGCTTGATGGCCTTCTTTTGGTTCAGCTCATGGAAGAAAACAATGGTGGAGCATGCAAACAAGGCTACTGGATCGAGAGGCGGTGAAGAGCAGAGAAGTGGGGAGATGAAGGGAGAAGATAAAGGGAGGGGGGAGAGAAAGGAGCTGTTGTTTTCTTCTGTTTCAATCCCACTCAAAGAGAGGTAATTGTGACTGTGAGAGAGAGGGAGAGAGAGAGAGAGAGAGAGAGAGAGAGTGAGAGAGAGAGAGGGAGGCAGGTAGGTAATGAAGCCTGATCTATATTTCAAAGGCTGCGTGGTACAAGAGGACTGGTAAGTGGCTCAAAGACATGGAGGGAGTGATGAGGGGAAAGATGAGAGAGACTGAGGAAGGAAGATGTAGCTGAGGCGAATTAGAAGATGGAATAAGGATGTCACGATAAGAGAGGGAGAGATGTGGAATGATGAAAAGGAAATGAGGAATAAGGAAATTGGGGGGCGGCAGAACAGGAGAGGGAGTATCTGACGACCGAGGGAGCGAAGGGGGTCGGGGATGGTGCTGTGTGTGTGTGTGTGTGTGGGGAGGGGGGGTTACACGGGATGGCAGGCAGGTAGTGAACTCGACTTGATGTATGGGGGAGATATGAGCATTTAATTAAAAATCTGATCCGTTCCAGTCAGCATCATCCGCTACTGATATGATGGGTGCGATTGAGATTAATACGTTGCCTATTTCCCCCCGCTGGAATTGATCAATAATGCAAAGCCTGGAGAGCGCCAGATTGTTTTCCAACCATTCATATGGAATTGAGATTTGATCCTATTTCTCGTTGTTTACCTTGAAGCCAACCTCTCCTGTTGATACGTCGGTGTCAGATCGACTTCAAGACTTCTCTCCATGTGTCCATGTGCCGATGCACATTGTCAGTGTGTCTCCTGCCGTGTCATCCTGCGATGGACTGGCAACCCGTGGGGTGTGCACGCTGGCTTCCGTCAATGTAAGCTGGGTCCAGCTCCATCATCCTGCTTAAAACTAAGTTGGAAAAGAGGTGCCGAAGACGCATGTGGAAGTATTCACTCTGGTTTTTCCCAGTCAGGACACTGGGTGCACCTTGAAATTGAAGGGTGGCACTCTCAATCTGTCTCAGGCCTTCTCAAAGATCCTCAGTTGAGGCGACGTTGTGGAGGGAAAAAAAAGGTGTGAAAATGATTCCCCACCACCACCATCACCACCACCACCCACCATTTCCACCACCACTGCTATCACCCCGGCAGCAACCAAACCAGCAATCAAAAGCAAAAGCGGGGTATGATGTAATTACCTACCAGTTCTGATTCGACTGCCTGAATGTGGCATCGAAAGCCTCTCACTCAACGCACGCACACCTGGCAAATTTACTTGATTCGAGCTGATCAGCTCAGGCAGCCTGAATGAAGGAGTTAAAAAAAAAGTGTCAGGGCCTCTTCCATCTCTTGACACACCTGCATGAAAGGCGCTTCAACATATGGACATTAGAATTTTCCCTCAGCTTTCAATGAAGCTTCTATGTATTCATTTATCGATTAAATACGTGCATGCACGAGCAGGACATACCACTGAATAAATGCTTGGAAATGAAGACGTAACAGTAAGTCCACGCGTGGTTCTGTGGCATTTACATAGGAAGCTTTAAACGATTTAATAATACTAAAAAACTAATATTTACTGGTTTCCGTGTGAGCACCCATCGAGTTCCTTGAGGTAAAAAAAAAAATCGATGTGACCAATTACAATATGTTACAAATGACAGTTTTGCTGTTTTTGATTGAAGCCTGTGGAGGCAGCGCGGAATGGGAGTGTGGGTCCGTGCCATGTCGCCTCGCAGCACTTCCTGAACCAACTGGAAATCAATTTAATTTTGGCTGCAAATCATGTTTTCACAAAAAAAAAAAAAAAACCCTCTGTGTCGGTTTTGTTGGGGGGGGAGAAGAAAGAAAAAATCCATTATGGCTCAAATTGACCTGCGCTGTTTAAAATGCCCTCACAAACAGGAAGTAATGACTGCAAATGAGGGAGATTTCTACTCCGGGCTGTCGGGGAAATGAGTGGGTAGAAAACAGATGCTGCATTTTGGAACAATTTGCCAAACTTTGAGCTCCCCCCCACCACCACCACCACCAGTGTTAATACCTTGCAGGATTTTAGATACTTTTTTGTCCATTTTTCTACCTTCCATAGTATTCTGTATTAGTGGTTTGCGAGCCTATCGTCAAGGTTGCCAGACTCCTCTTCTCTTATCTGATGGTGACTTGCATCTTCCGAGTCCTACGGGTCATGAGGTTGAGCATCTCCCCTTCATTTCATCGTCAAGCTTACATGAGCCACCACCACACTGCTCACAGTCAGGATAGCCATTGTTCATCATCAACCCCCCCCCATCACACACCACTCCAACATCACTGTCCGGGGGGTTATCCTGAGAAAATACACTTTTTCAGTGATCCATCCTTGCCTGTTCGTTCCTCTCTCCTGATCTTTCACACAGTAGTCTCTAATGTGGATTTGCAGGTTTATCTCTGGAATTTCTCAAACTTCAATCCGTGGTGCAGCCTCTCCCTTCGATTACCCACAACTTTACACAACTCAAGACTACCCTGTTTGGATCTGTGCAGTTCTGAGCAATTAGCCCAACATCCGACTCCGCTGTAAATATCACTTGATGCACTGTAAAAATGTTTTATTCATGATGTGTCTCTGCAGATTCATTTAAAAAAAGAAAACTGTCATCCGGAGGAAATTCTATTTTTTTTTCTTCTTTTCCTGGAAGGAGATCCAAAAAACCCAAGAAAAGACGTGCCTGAGAACTTGCTTCTTTTTATTCACCACATCCTCTCAGACTCAGAGGCTCTTTCTATGAACGTCACTCTTTTAAAACAAAAAAACCTCACATCGACTGGTGCCAGTTTTAGCTTGCATCAAGGAGCTATGACCCAGTGCCACTGGAATGTTTTTAGGCTCTACTTTCATGCCAGGTTGGTACAATTTGGAGCCTCTATCTCCTGACTTGGAAAGCATTACGAGTCCTTGCTCACAATTTTATATCACGATCCTTGTATAAAAAAAAAAGGAAAAATACCTGAGCAGCCGACATTCAGGTCAAGAAAGAGACAACTTTTTTTTTGCACATGGCTTTTTCAAGCCTGTGTATTGTCAGCTTGAACAGCACACACCATCCTTTTCATTTTCAGTTGAACCAACACTGCTGTACTTTTCAAAATAAAAGAAATAAATAGGAGGGAGAACATGTCTGAAGAGCAAGGCCCAACTTAAACATGATCACTTGACCTTCCCACTCTGAGGCTGGAGCACTGACCACTGGATCATCCAGGTGTGACCATCTCGTCCAGCAGCCGACAACTAATCTTTTGTTAGAAAGTTTCCGTGTATAGTTTCTTTCCGGCTTAGTGTGAATTTAGACTGTGGACAACGAGTTGGTCAGGTGGACGAACATCATGTACTTCAAGCTGTGAATGCTGGGTGCTGGAAGCCAGGCCAAGTCACATTGGGTGCAGGCAGGTTTATGCTCTGGACAGATCAGCAGTCCATCGCAGGCAACAAGAGAGAATCAACTCCTGAAATGAGACATTTAAGCATTGAATAGGCAGGAAAGTCACTATTTCTGAATTGATTGTGTCTTAATGCAGGTGTGATCGAATGTTTTGTATTGAAGTAAAAATGACTTGGTAAGGTTGAGTTTTTTTGCAGCCAGCCGGCCGCTAGACAATCACAGATGGGTGTTTGCTCAGTCACAGCCGTGAACATCAGTCTTGGGTTCAAATCAGTTGCCCGCAGTCTGTCGATGTCACAGTTCAGCCCGCTCTGGGCTGCTTAGAATCGTGACCACAGAGGTTCCGAGCAAGTATCTGTTCACAGATACCAGACCTGGAACCAGGTAGAGTCGGGCCAAGTCAGGGGAAAATGGAAACGTGCCAAAAGGAGTTAAGTTGTTTGGTTTTTTTCGTATCAGCAATCTGCATCATTGTGAAGACTGGCCTAAAATTTGCTTTTGCATAACCTACATTCAGGGCTGCTTTCCCCGTGGCACACAAGCAAGCGCTTGAGGTCACTTACTCACTCTGTCACCCAGCGAAACCGAGGACAGGGACCAGGGACCAGAGACAGGCTGAGCAGCACAAAATCAATGCAAAGCACAGAGCCAGGCTGAAGCAAACTGATTCTTTTTTATAACTTTCTTTTTTCTTTTTCAAATCCCTTTTCTCAGTTAACGATGCAGTGTTCACTTCAGTGTACGTGCATGTGAAAAGGAGTGTGTGTGTGTGTGTGTGTGAGCTGCGTTGGTCTGAGAAGGATGGTTTTGCATGTGTGTATGCATGGGCTTTTCTGAGTGTGTTTGTGTGCTATAGAGAACCCCAGCAATCTGCCATCTGCCCCCATTCTGTCACCCCCGGCAGTGAAATGCACACTCACGCACACACACACACATGCACACTCACACAGACACACACACACACTCCACAGCTTTATTTCTGCCACCTTGTCACCGTGCGATTGTTTTTTTTTCGTTTCGAAGCAACAGTCTCCTATTTCAAATCTTGATTTCTTCATCGAAGCTCATTAACATGAAAGCTGAAACCGAAAAATAACATCCTCTATTCTCTTTGGGAAAATCAATATGTATGAAAGCTTTTTTATTTCTCTAATGTGTTTTATTGTTATCATTTACTTCTTGCTCACTTACATATTTACACCCTCAATAACACTTTGTTGCGACGTGCAGGCTTAAAAACGTCACCACTCATGATGCTATTGACAGTGAAAGCCATACAGCTGGCGTCTGACTGTACACTTATTGCACCTCACTGTTACACTTATCAAGGTTTCAGTGGACATCATTCAACTGATCACACACATGTTGCGCCTGAGTCCATCTCACCTCAGAGTGATCCCCTCCAACGTGCCACCATAGGCTGTTGACCAGGGTTTTTTTGTGGCCAAGTTGTCCATGGATCCAGTGCAGGGTGTCTGACTCCAGTACTCAGGAGGGGCTCCCTTTAAGACAGGGGTGTCAAACTCTGATCCTGGAGGGCTGGCGTCCGAAAAGTTTTGGATGTGCCCCTGCTCCAACACACCTGCTTTAAAATTAGTGTGTCGTCATCCTGCTCGGAAGAAGCCTGCTAACAATCACTGAGTTGATTCAGGTGTGTTGGAGCAGGGAAGCATCGAAAAGTACTGTGAAGCCGGCCCTCCAGGACCAGAGTTCAACACCTGTGCTTTAAGACGTCTCTCTGTTCCAATGCAGCTGCTCTAAATGAGTGTGATGTCATCTGCAGCAGCCCGCTAACGAGCGTCATTGGCTTCAGGTGTGTTGGAGCTGGACACCACTGCTCTCGTGGAACAAAAGAGAGGTGATTGCCCAAGGAGAGGCTTCTTGGTGGTGTAGGTTTTCCAAACAACACTATCAACAAGTCTGCATCTCCCCCCACCCAACCAACCACCTACCTGCGCACGCACACGCACACGCACACACACACACACACACACACACACACACACACACACACACACACACACAAAACTCTCCATCAACAAACAGATATGACACAGGTTTAAAGATCTGTGTTGGTAGCAGACACTGCTCACCAGCGTGTCACCATCTGGGCCCTCATGCAAAACAATGAGCAGGAAATACGAAACACTCTCAAAGGGGACTTCGGTCACATTTGACCTTTTTTAGACAGAAAACATTAAGACATTTTGGAGGTACCCACTCGAAGATCGCCAAAGCCATCAACTCAAACACAAACAGGGAGAGATGAATGGAAACAAACAAAACAAAAAACACTTCTGACCCACGCACATCTCTCCTCATAGAAATACTCATTGGAAGTGGCTGATCATGGTGTCCAAATGAAGCCAGTGGAGAAGGCAACGTGTCCTCCATTGATTAGAGAAGCCGAACAAAAAAAAAAGAATCCTCCCGCTCCACCGGGTGTCGTTTTTCCACACTCACTGGCAGGTTCGGCCAGCAGCCCGCACAGCACTGCGGAGGCTGCGGAGAGAGAGCTGTCGGGAAGCCGAGGTCCCTCCGCAAACCAACGAGCTCTCATGATCGGCCTGGAAAACGTGCGTGGTGCAGCGCGACGCCCACGCCGACACCTCCCGCCCCCCCACACACAAACACCCCCAAACACTTGCACACGCAGGCTGCTCTTAAGGGAAAGCATATTTTCCCTCCAGGATGTTTTCACTCTCTTAATCATGCTCCGCTCCTCGACTCTTCCGGCATCCTTCACTGGCATTGTTATGTTCCCGTGCTCATATTTCAGCATCTAAACCAGAATCGAGAGGCGTCCGATTACCATGGTGATTACCCCGTTAATTGATTTTGTTTGTTTTTGTGCTCTTTCTATATGCAAATGTAATTCGCTCTTGTTTCCGGCAGGAGGGCAAACATTTTATCAAGCTAATGAACACTTGATGAGCTAGCGCACTCTTAAAACGAGGGTGCCAGTCTCAAGCTCCGCTCCGAACAGCAATGCGAAAACATCGACTGCCACGGTGCCGAGCGCGTCTTGTTTACATTTACACGTGTACAAAAACACATAGGGTGCTATGTCACGCCTGGCGTGGCGCCCGGCACGAGTGCGTCAGACGGAAGCTTATTTGGAGGAAAAGAGAAGTGACGCTGGTAAAACTGTCCGTCTGAACAAGTGTCTATTGTTAAACGCAGAGCTGAAGCACTTTACATGCTCTATAAACGCTGCAAGTACAGAACATTTCTTGATCTTTTTTCTTTTACTGTCAAGCTAAAAAGCTGGCGATGAATGCTTGCTGTGTTCTGACTGGAAGCCGTGGAAATATGTGACTGTCGGCGCTGCCAACTGTTCAGTAGCTAAAGTAAAATGTAGCCGTGGTCCAAAAGTCAATCAATGAGTTATGTCATCGCCTGACTTGCATAATTGTCCACGATCATGAAAAGCAATGCCGTAGGAGAAAGGAACGACACTGCAACAGAGACAAAGAAATAGGTAAAGATGACTTTAAATACGCTGACGACTACAGATCAGCTCGATCAGCCAGCAGAAGCTTGTGCAGAGGGATTTGGCGCCCTTGCAGTGAGACAAAGGAACCACTGCACAAGAACTTTGCCTTGGGACTTGAGTGGTTCCCACGGAGCGTTGATAGGGTTAGGGCTAAAGAGTTGGAAGCAAAGGCAATAGTAGACAGCCCCTCCATGACCTCCTGGGCCAACGGAGTTGCAGCTGCGGTGATGGATGTTTCCCTTCGCGCCGGAGGACGTGAACTTTCCCGAGATCTGCTGTCCCCATGGCGACGAGACTTTTTACCTTCATGGGACCGCCCATCCATGTTTGACTCTTTCGCACACTTACACACCGTTCCTTTTCAAACCCTGCAGACATTGATGCACAATCAATACAACTACACTGGAACTAAGACGTCAACTTTCCACAACGGGGCGTCCTAATTGGGTACCAAAAGGGGAGCCTTTACCTTTTGTGTTTTTCTGGTCGATCAGGCTCAGCTGATGGATCGGCCTAAAACAAAATGTCTAATTCAATTAGCTGGGAAGCCACTGAGACATGGTGAGCCTTGAGTTCCTGGGACTCCAGGCCCTCAAAGAAGGTGTGTTGGTCGGTAATGCAGCTAACAACAACAACAATGACTGCATTGTACTAAAAGTAGAGCGGCATGTCACGTCACTTTCTGGAGCTGTCGCCCCCCCCACCCACCCCCACCCCACCACAAGCTGCCCCGCTCTCCAGCCTGTGCCATCACATCCGAGTTTTAATGTGTTGGGTAATAAAATAGAGCAGCGGGGAAGGTTAAAGTTAAGACCTTCGACTGAACAGAGAAATTAAAGGTGGTTCCCCGATGGCCTGGCTTTCTTTCAGAATTTCATTACCTCAACGAGGCACGCCCGGAGGTCAAACACATTTCATCAGCTGAAACCTGCCCACCGCAAGCCGCCGGTGGTTTTTGGCAGAAGTCGACGTCTGGATCCGGCTGTGACGTCAGCACGTCGCGCTACGCCACCTCTCCGCGGCTGTCTCGTGATTTCTCCCGAGAAAAAAAAAAAAAAAAAAAGGTTCAAACTGTTCTTTTTATCCTTGTTGTCATTGTCACGGGGGAAAGAAAGAAAGAAAAAAAGAAGGCTTGGAGAGCACGGGCACACACTTAAGGTTTTGAGTGCTCCTGCTGTCAGCTTTCAAACACTTCTGCTGAGCTGAGCTCATTAAGGCTGCAGCGTTTCTGTTTTATCCTTTACGGCGTGCCACTTTCCAGGTGAGGGAGCCAGGATTTACTCTTGCTGGGGAGAGCGACTTACAGGCACCGGAACGCCACTTATTTGAAGAAGTCCCCCCCCCCGCCCCCCCTCTTTTTTTTTTCTCCGCAGGTGGACATATCGCGTTCAATAATCCTCGAAGAAAAACTCCGAGCTATAATCATCTCACTGCGATGGTGCTTTTTTTTTTTATTCCTCCTCTCTTGGCGATGTTTTGCTGCTTTAAGAAAAAGTCGGAACCACTAACGCTGTGATTGTGCCTCCGCTTTTCTGACATCGAGTGGAAGGCTTTTAATTTCCATATCAAAAGGGGCTCCAGGAAAATCAGGGAAAAAAAAAACCTGTGCCGCTCTGTTGCTCTCAACGAAGCGCCCCAAAGAAAAGAGGGGAGGCAAGGAGGAAGGGAGGGGGGGCAGGGTGGCGGAGAGTGATTAGAGAGGCTGGCGAAGGTAAAGGGAGAAGGAGCAGACGTGAAGAAAAAAAAGCATTTTGTGAGTCGAAGGCGAAAAAAAAGGTGTCTCATCCTCACAAAAGGGTGTTTTCTCTCATAAAAGGCTGAGGGAGCAGCGCCGGGATAGTAAGCGGTTGGGGAGGTGGGGGTTGGGGGTCTGCGGAGGGAATTCTCGTCATTTTTTTTTTTCCCCGAGTCCCCTCGTAGAGGCCGACGGGGGGGAACGCTGCTCGTGTCACCTCCCTGTGGTCCTGACAGCATTGTGGAGGGAAAGTGGGCTAATCCCAGCGCTGTGAGAGGTGTCAGGTGTTGCGGATTGCTGCAGCGCGCTGTGACGTTGCCGCGTTCTCGAACACAACCGCTCTGAATATTTCCAGCTGAGACGGATTGAGGTAGTCTCACTGGAGTGTGTGTGTGTGTGTGTGTGTGTGTGGGGGGGGGGGGGGGCCGCAA
>JAUESF010000047.1:63087-79709 GCA_032274765.1 Malacoctenus tetranemus
CCCCCGCCCCCCCCCCCCCCCCCCCCCCCCCCCCCCCCCCCCCCCCCCCCCCCCCCCCCCCCCCCCGCCAGCAAGATGACTTTGACTAGGAATCAAAAGCAACGCTGTAAACGGGCCTTCTTATAGTGTAAGACAGCTTGGAGCGCGCGTAGTTTCCGGAGGTCAAACGGCAGGCTTAGCCCTCCCTCTGCTCCAACACACCAGAATCTAATTACATGCATTGTCATAACGCTCTGGCAAGGAGGCCTGGTAATGAGCCGCTGATTGGAATCAGGTGCGCTGGAACTGGGACTCATGGGGACCGTCCAGGACCAGGAGTCCGCAGACGTTAGGGAACTCATCTTCTTGAGAACAGTATCCACAGGTAGGTCCAGTCACAGTTGCATCATTGCAATGGTAGGAGATGTTAACCATGCAGGTCAAATTAGCATCATGTGATTCGGATTTTGATCACCCGCACTCAGGCACCATCGGTCATCAGAGCGTCTTCCTATGATGGGATTTTTTTACCCTTTTGGAGACTTTCCCTGGAGTTACTCAATCCCTGGGAAAGTCCTTTAAAAATCCGCACCCCTCCCACATCATTCTCCTCACGGCGGAGTCATTTATTGTGAATTATTTGGAGATCACCTCGCCAAACTCAAAGGCATTCACAGCCTTCCTTCTAATGGCTCTAAAGAGCTCTTCAAAACTTGGCATGATGACAGCATGTACTTTAAACGCAGAGGAGAGAAGAGCCGAAATGTCAGACTTAAAAAAAAAAAAAAGATGTTTTCAAATTATTTGCACCTTCTCTGGAACCTCTGATTTGATTTCTCTGACACTCTTCAGCTTGTGAGAAATGCTGATGTAACTTTTCTTTCCTTTGTTGTGTGTTTCACTATTATTTAGTGGATGTAGCGCAGTGAACACTTTTTGTAGTGTCACTCGGTCGATGGATAACGCTTTTTGAGGTTTTTATTAACAATATTGGGGCCTTGTTTCTCATTGGATAGCTTCAGTTGAAGGTGTTTGAGCATAAGGTTCAAACATATGACCAGAAGGCGAAACCCTGCTCACAAAACGAACATTGAAGCAGAAATTAGAATTAACTTCCTTTGCTAATTTGTATCTTGGTGATCTCTCACTTTCTTCAATACAGGGGTAATCACACAAAAGCTAGACACACAACGGAGGAGCTGATGGCTGAAAACCATGGAGTGAAAGTGAGAAAACCAACGACCGTACCTCTAGCGTAGTGCATGAAGTTTGTCATAGTTTGAAGGTTTAGAAATGTAGCTTATTTCTTTGCTTGTAAATAAAAAAAAATCATTTTGTTGTCAGTCGCTTTAACATATTCTTATGTGAATGGTCCGTCCCACTGGATATTGAATTTGGCTGCCTGTGGCCCCTGAACTAAAATGAGTTTGACACCCCGGTGCCAAGAGCATTACAAAGTGTCAAAGCCCATTTCTGATGTTTGAGCAGTCAATGGTCTGTGGTTGGTCAAACAGCTGAAAGTATTGGCCTTCGTTCCACATACTATTTAACTGTATGTGATTTGAGGAACACCAACACATTGTTTTGCTTTTGGACAATGAAAACAACAAAACTTTATGTGGTTCTTAATGTGGAAAAATGATCCACATGATGAACTTTATAAAGTTTTGTTGTTTTCTTCTGATGACAAATACAGTATTTTCACATTTGACTCGCACAACTTTGTGTGTTCGGCATCATGAGGGCAGATTTGGCAAGCACTAGTGAAAGTGACAGCTTGGCTTTTAAAACTGAGGGAGACAACTGTGACGAGTTAAATACTGCACATAAGTGTACAGTGGCCTCCACAGTTAAACTGAGTAGGTGCCTGAGTCCAAAAAATGCATCAGTCCAAAAAAAACGAGCTCCCTTCTGCTGTCCCCAAGTGTAAAAATAGGGCCCGGTGTGTTTAAAAAGTCTTATTACCCAACCATCTGCACTGTCCACAACCCTCAGCTGACAGGCTCCTTTGGAAGGATCAGAAGGGAGCAATCGCTCGTCGGATAAATGACAAAGAAGTTGTTTTGTAAAGAGTGGTGCTGCTGCTGTGGCTGTCAGTGGAATCTGCGACGGCCGTTTGTTCGGCCCGCGCCAGATCACACTCCTGTTACGCTCACTCATTTATTTTTAATTTGACAGCGACTGTTGGCGGCGTCATCTGATTAGAGCAAATTTAACGAGGATGATCAGAGCCCCGTTTCAGGGATCTTGCGTATTGTCGCGGCGACAATGAGAGTGTGTGTGTTGTCCCCCCCCTGTCGAAAAACACGACAGCAGTGGAATTGATCAAATGCTTTTCTTATTCTAAGTGGGCTTCATCTGCTGGACTGGGCTGGACTGTGAATAAATGGGGATAAAAGATAAAAGCTGCCACCAAAAGAAAAAAAAAAACAAAAGCAGACATCCTGCAGTCTATATGGTTTCAAAAAGCAGCGCTGTGAAACCATCGCGTGCGTGAAAATCACACGATTAATCCTCAACTCACATTTGCGCTTGTCACTATCAACCTCAGGCCTTTTGAGAAAACATTGGTCGAAGACTGGACTTGATGTATCATCAGAATAAATGATGTCATTGACACTGTGCCTGTACAGGACACCAGATCAGATGGACAGTATGTAAGTGTGGTGTGCTTCATCAGGTGACGACAGCTACGAGACGATGAGAGGCCCGGTTATCGCAGCCGGATGTCGCCGCAGTACTCCGCCGCCTCAGTACGTTGATAAGGTTGTTTTACTACATGATGGCTCCAATTCTTCCAAAAAGACGATTTTGCTAATATTTCATCCGTCACTAATCCGCATGTACTCGTCTTTTCCTGGGCGGTCACCGGGTCGTGACGCGGCGCCTTTGGTTAATTTGCAAAGTCACACCACGACGTGCGCCTGCGGAGGACCTGCAGATTCGCTCTCCGAGGTGCGTGTTAATATTCAAAGAAGACGGAGCTGAGTCACAGCGTCATGAAATGCATCAGGATTCTGCTTTTGCCCTGTTTTTCCCTGTCGTTTCCAGTTAAAGCTGAGGGGTCAGCCGAGTTCGCGCTGCAGTCGACAGTCTGGCGGGTATAGCTGTCACATCCCTGTGACTTTGCTGCTCCGTGAAAAAAGTGGGTTAATCCCACAAGTGTGAGGAGTCAAATGGCACTTTGACTTGATTTTTTTTTTTCTTCTGCAAGAGGGTAAAAAAAAATAAAAAATCTCGGGTTTTGTCTCTGCACTTCAAAGGAGGAGGGACTCTGCTTGCGGTGGAGGCCGTCCATTGGCTGCGAGTGGGAGTCCTCTCCCTCAAGCGTTGCTCATCACTCACGGGCGAATGTCAAGCATCTCTTTGATATGGAGAGCAGGACCGTGTAAAGTGGCTGTTTCACTTGTCCCCGACGCAGGTAAAAAGAAACAAGTGAAACGACGGGCCGGCGCAACAGCGCGGCCCATTCACAACGCCGCCAAGGATGTCGAAATAACAGTCGCATTGAAAGCAGGGCGGCCTCACGCTCGGAAGGGGAGGCTCTGTGGGGTGTTCTTGCTGTCAAGTTCGGTCGCATTTAGCACCGCGTGATGTCAAGTGGGCTAATTCCACTGGAGTAAAAAGCTCTAAGTGACAATCTGACTTCCGACTTGCAAGGCGTAAACGCATCTGTCAGCGCTTGCGGGGAGGAGTCGTGATTTTGGGCTTTGACGGCTCGTGACGTTGACACTTTTTAGCGAGTTCCGTCGGATTTTTGCTTTGTGCATGGGGGCCCGGGGGGTGGGGGGTGGGGGGCAGGGGCGGGGGACGCCACGGAGCTTCAGACGACTTCGGGAAAGTCACAGAATTCGATACCGGACATCACCAAAGGCAATGTTCGCCCGGTGACACCCAGTCAAAAGGTCATGGGAAAATGTCAGCGCAGGGGCAGCTCTCGCCCCGGGGCCGTGGTCACACTGGAGGAATTTTGAAGGGGTTCTATGCTCTGGTTTTTTCTGATTAGGCTGGTGAAACTCTGCATCCCTTCGAGGAGTGGAAAAAGTCCACCGATAGTGAATAGAACAAAGAAGTATACTGCACTTTTAGTCAGAGAAGGAGGTTTAATGTCCCATAGAAATGTATGACCACCACTCTGATACAACTTCCATTCAAATGGACAGATATTTTTACCTAACCAGGAGAACCAAATGTCACTTAGCAACAGATCAGACAAGTGAAAGTCCGACTCAACGCACTCTTTTTGATCAAGATAACGATGAGTGAGTGACTCTGTGATGGAAACACAATCTGATCAGATTCTCGTAATCTCAAGTGATTCAGTGAAAAAAAAAAAGTGTTGGGAACTGGAGCCCTTCCACATGATCAGCAACTTGGGGGTCCTGTGGTTTGCCCAAGGACAACATCAACTCAAGGACAGGGTTGGGGGGGGGCATCAAACTGCCCACCTTTGGGCTGGATGACAAACCACTCCACCAACTTGAGGAGCCCCAGCCACAGCAGAGTCGGGTGTGTTCCAATTCCCAAGTCGGGGGGTTTTCATCCTTAAAAATTGTCCTCGAGCAAGACGCCGAACCCCAAGTGGCTCCTGATGGGGCGTTCGCTCCTTGCAAAGCGGCCGTCTCCAGTGGCTTGTTAGTGTTTTCATGAGCGTGTCTGTTAATGGATGAGTACGTCTTTCAGTCGACAGCGCTTTGCGACTGAAAATGGTTGCGTGGGAGTCGTCCTTTTATCATTTCACATACTAAGTGCGGGGATCATCAGGAGGAATGAAATGTTTCAATACAAGGAACAAAGCAGGTTAATTTAGCTGCACGAATGTGGGGGAAATATGCAAGAGACAGGAGGAACCTCAACCTGGGGGCACCTGAAGCCGCGCGAGGCCGCATTTCGAGTCAAACCAGAGCTTATTCCTAAACAATGACAAGATGCGAGTCCCTGACACACATCTGCAAAGGCAAAAATCCAAGTTATTTACAGCAGAACAGGCTTGATGACAACCTTTGGTAAAGAAATTGAATCCTTGATGTAGAGCAAAAGTTAAACCAGGCACTCAGAGGCACATAGAAACTCCTGCCTATGGACAATGATCTGGCAGAAACAAGACACTTTCTACTCTAAGGAGAACTTAAGATCTTGTAATCAGATGGAGATGGAAAGCAAGAGTGATGGTGTGTGGAGGTGATGGGGGGAACTGCAAATAGTCAAATGGGCCACAAGTTTTATGGGTACGAGGAAGTAGTCAAAGCATCACCAGTCTCCCTTTGCCGCCCAGCAGACACCACAAGGACTTGTATTTCAAGGCTTTCTTTGAACGAGTGCCCAGTGTGTGGATGGGCAAGGTGCTGCTGGGGAACAGCGAGCGGGGGTGAGGTGAAGTCTTACCCCAACAAATTAAAGATCTGAATAATGTATTTACTTTAATGAAAAAAACTAAATGGAAAAAAAATGAAATTCTCAGTGATGAAAACTGGGCTAATCCCATCAGCTCCGATGACTCCTCCGATGTAAGACATTGATGCCATCGCGCTGCGTTGGTATTAAACCGCGGCGAAGTAACGCCGTAATGGAAAACAAAAACGAAGCGGCGTCGGGTGGCTGCGTTTTGATCGGCCTTCGGGTAATACCTTCACTGCGGATCGTCGGTGGGGGGGGTGCCGCAACAGCTGGGTGATGAAAACTTAGCTAATCTTATCGAGGAGGTTGCTCGGCTGCGGCGTTTCATTAAACCCCGAACGGCTGGAGCCTGAAGGGGGGCGGGGCGGGGGGGATGGTATATTAAAGGGAAAAAAAGACATTTCTTTAGCTTGATTAACCTCCGCAATATAAAAACCTCACATCAGCTGGTGCAGGATCCAAGCTGTGGCTGGGGGTGGGGGGGGTGGGGGGGTTTATGGACTGTCCGCCTCGCCGTCAACGTTGCACAGGTGGCTCACAAGAAACAATCACGTCTGCGTGTGTTGTTTCCATCCGCGCCTCTTTAGACTTATCTGGGGACTCGCGCACCGCCGCCACCACCGCGCTCGCAGCCCCGAGGCTCCGGAGTAAAAAGAGAGCAAATGTATCAGCGGTGAGCGACCGTGGCATTTCACCAGCACGCTAATGAGAAACAGGTTACTTCGACACAATATGCTGCGTGTATAACGAGACACGGCGGCGGGGGCTCGCCGCTCGAGAAAATGATTGCAAAAACGCAATGAAAGAGATTCTTATTATGCGTTAGCCTCTGGTAAAATAGCTCATATTTTTTTGCCGTTGACACAAACGCGGAGGAAAAAAGGTTCCTCGCCGAGGACTTGGAGAGGCCGCAATCGGAAAAAAAACGCTTTGCCTTGGTCCCGAACATGGTTGACCTTTTGGAATTCTCTCCATTTGCGGAGGCATGAAATCAAATCATGTCCGACGTGGCAGCAGGGAATGGGTTCGCCTTGTTCCCACTTGTTCCGTTTTATTGCCTCAGACTTTTCTGGCAATTGTACAATTTTTCGTGGCTCTGGCACTTCTGGGGGGGACGGGGACGGGCGGGGGTGTTCTGTTTGACTTCGTTGAAAATGTTGGAATTTCAAAAAATGTGGTTGATGATGTACAGACATTCATAACCTCGAGGTTGTTTTATACGACCCAATGAAGTATTGGGGCCTATCTTGCATGTAATATATTTTAAAGTAAGAGAATGACATGTTTGAAGTTAGTTTGGAGGATAGGAAATTCAGGGAATGTGGGCAGAACTTTCCAACAACCAACAGCTGAAGGGAAAGAGAAGGAAAGGAGCTCCTTGGATGGCAGGAAGTAAGACCCATCGACTTGATTTTGCCTGGAACTGAGACCCCGAACACATAATCACCTTATGAACGGATGCCACAATGTATACAGTCCATAAAAAGACTCAGCTGTTGGAAAGCAGCTTCCCTGCTGAAGACCTTTGATCTCAGGCGGAGACTGGTTCATCTGTAGCTGTGGTACATATGCCACATGTCAACTTCAATTGCGCCCAAGACACTTTTTGAAAATTTAGATACGACTCTCTCCCTTTCTCAACCTCTGCATCTTATAATGATGAATGATGGCTTCGATTAAAGCAGGTCATTAGTTGCCAGTTTCCATGTTCATCAAAAGATCACCTCTTGTAAAAGGCAGAGAGAGAGAGGTGGTGGGGGGGCTTAACAGAATGGATGTGAAAAGAAAGCAGTCATTCATGCCAAGTCAGGCATAATAAAAGCAGAAAGAAAAGACACTGTTGGGCACCGAATCCCTCTTAAACCTTCAAAAGCACTCAGTGGATGATTTGACCTTTGATAATGTGTGGTCAGTACCACTTCTCCCTCCCACCAGGCCCAAATGAGACCTGAAAATCACTCAATGACAAAGTCACCGGTACAATAATAACAAATATCAGAGGTGGCTGGGGGGGTCGGGGGTGGTGCTGTGGTGGTGTAGCACTTGGACAAAACAGTCGGGGAAACAATAAAGTTACTCTTCGGGTTTCGAGTACACCGAGTGGAGCAGTAAAAATAATGGCACCTCGTAAACGGCGTTAGAGTCCTTCTGGTTCATCCGAGCGTGCGGGGTTTACCTCCGGGATGTAAAGGGTTAATGATTACACCACAATAAGCTGCGAACGAGCAAGCTGTTTGGTACCGAGGATGAAAAACAAGCGGTGCCGGCGCCAGGTGTAACAGTAAACATCCTAATGGTTTTGTCATTGGGCTCATCAGGGCTGGCGGTTGGCAGCGCCGCAAGGCCTGGAAAAAGCATTGGGATGTTGGACAAACGTGTTCAGAAGACAATGGATTGCTGTCACATGGAGGTGGGGGGGGGACGTAGGACCCTCGTGCAAGCACCTTTTATTTGGTCAAAGTACTAAATGGACTCACCCTTTTGGTCTCCATCTCCCACCCATCACCTCCTCTTCCTGTGTGAGAGGCCCAAAATATTATCAGGATGTAAAACAATAAGATTCCAACTAAAGAAGGAGAAGAAGAAGAAGAAGAAGAAGAAGAAGAAGAGTCTTGAAACAAACTGACAGTCCCACCTGTGTTTTCCCTAAGGCACAGCTGGAAAAAAGGGCCGGAGTCTGTGGCTGGGGGGGTCCTTTTCTGTTGGGAATTCATTGATCAGACCATAGTTGCGCATCACAAACACAACATAGAATTCCAGATTAATTCATGTGGAGTTTTGTTTGAGGTGCTGAACCCGCACTCAAATCTTTGAGCTTTATTGATGGTTTGCGTCAGCTTGGATCAGTCAAGCAACAGAGAAGCATTTCACTTCTATAGAATTACATCCCAACCTCGCAGAAGCTTCCTTTGAAATCTTTGACACAGTACATCAACACAGTTGTGTTTCCATCACAGCT
This sequence comes from Malacoctenus tetranemus, assembly GCA_032274765.1. NCBI lineage: Eukaryota > Metazoa > Chordata > Actinopteri > Blenniiformes > Labrisomidae > Malacoctenus > Malacoctenus tetranemus. Next base: position 71,423 of record JAUESF010000047.1, read on the forward strand.
CCCACCTCGGCGTGTGGAGTCGTCATAGCAACGCGACTCCAAACTCACATGCCGTCCTACGCAACAAACACCGGCTGCAACAATGGAAAAAACCACAGTTGATGTTAAACTCGCTTCTTCGTCTCCCACAGCGTTTTTGATTGTTGCTCCACATTGAAAGTGTTAATGAAACAGCGCATGGTTGCTAAGCAGCTCTTTAAAATGGCTTTTTGTTTCCAGTTTCTTTCTGCACCCATGAGTATGAAATGTTAACATGTAAAGGACCCTGGGATGTTTGGGTTTTCTGTGAAGGTGTCACGGGCGGAGCAAGGACTCAGGTGCAGAACAACAAGACAGAGCCACTGGATATTTATTACAAGTCACCTGCGACAGGAGACAAATATCAAAAAACTGGTGAACAGATCACCGAGTTCATGCGAACCAACAGGGTGGCAGAAGCTCACCAAAAGCAAAACCAACTGGGGACCGAATCTAAGAGACTCCAAGGATGCAAACTAACCGACGAGCTAACAGAATCTGACCAGTCCGAATGCCACAAAAAAAAGAAATGAACTAATGTGCAAAGTAACCGAGAGTGACTGTTCAAAACAGCAAACCAACTAAGGGCAATCGTAACTACGATGAGGTAAGGAAACGAAAACAAAAGCCAACTCTTCTCTTTCAAACTATACCATACACTACAGAGAGTGAGGCAGAGGGCAGCGTTCAGGCAGACAGGGAAGGACAAGCAGCGACTGATGGTGGTGAGACGGCAGACAGGTGGTCCTTCCAGGTGTATGGAGGCTGGGGAGGGCAGGCACGATGGAGGGGAAGCAGACCGGGTTATTGCAGGGGAGCAAAGGTGGAACCAGTCGGGAACAGGAATCCAACTAGGAAGTACAACTGCACTTCAGTCACCAGACAGGAATGGTTAGATGCGCCCGGCTCTGAATGCGGCTTTTAACTGGTAGGTAGAGTACTGCCGACAATCACCCACAGCTGTGCTGAAGCTGCTGATTGCAATTGAAACCACCTGTCCGCCTGTCTCGTCGCCACCCACCGGTCACGCCCACCTGAGGAAAGGAAAAAGGAAAAGAAAACACACCAGCTCTGCCCCTACCCGGTGCTGACAGAGTGACAGAAGGAGCCAAGGTCAAGAGGTTAAACGAGGGAGGGGAGTCAGTGGGTCACATGACACTCAACAGGAGGACGAGCACGTCGTCCATGAAAGTTCACTGCCTAAAACTTCAACAAAAACAAAGAGAAAGATGCCGGCAATGAAGTTGTAGAACAATAGTGATATGTGGTAACATACACCGACAAAGTCAACCAGTCAAACACTGGAATTTCTACCAGTAGTGAAAAAAAGAAACATAGATGGTCCCATTAAAGGCAGGACTTACCAGAAGAGAGGTCACATTCACAAAGTGGGTTGGGAGACCAGAGTGAGACGCAGGCGGGACAAAAGGTGATCTGATGGATTGAGCGGCAAAGTACAGCATCAAAAAGTGAATCACATGGAAACATGATGACCAAAACGATGAACAATACCACAAAATAACTCGGAAAAGGCAATGACTATGTTCTGGGTGAAGAGGCTCATAAATTGGTTGAGCAGGACCTTTTTTTTCCTGAAACTGCCACACACATGCGTTTTTTTTTCTCCTCCGGTGCAGTTCCAGGGTTCGGTTGAGCCTCCTTTTTTTTCCCCCTCAATCTCTAGGAGACATCGGCGGCCATCCAGCCTTCACCGATTGGCCCGTGAAGAGCGCCGCTCCTGCCTGGAAGTCGAATCAAGCAGCCACATTAGCAGGTTATTGGTCCACCGGGGGCGGGAGGGCTGGCGACACAGCCCTGCCTCAACGCTGTGTTTGTCATCATCTCCGCGCGCACACGCACACACGCACACACACACATACACACACACACACACCTCTCCTTGGAGCCCTCACCACCCCCCCCTCCCTTCTTGTGAAATATTTGCCGGGGCCCACACCAAAATGACTTTGTGACTGTGCTGTGGGCCTCATCGGAAGCTCCTCTGCGAGCTGCTGATATGCAATTCTCATGCAGATACGGCGCACAAAGGTAATAGGAGAAAGACGGAGCGAAAGGAGAGCAAAAAAAAAAAAAAAAGAAAGACAGAATTTGCCCTCTAAACAAAAATGAATTGTCACTTTAAATTTCCACATAGTATATAGGCTCTTCTATCTCTCTAGGATTTTATGTGTCTTGCTTGGAGGCTCATGAATAATGTGATGGAGCCAATATTCTGCGCTGGGCATGAAATGCAAAGCAAAAAAGAAAAGCAGCAGAATAGGAGCGAAGGTTTCCAATACACTCAAACGCGTTTGTAATCAGCGCCAGGCAACATCCAGAGAATCTGGAGCTCAAATTGTCGGCGTCCTGAAAATGGCGCCTAGCTGAAGGTTAAAAAAAAATGCCACTTTTAATAAGGACGGGAGGAAAAAATAAAATTTGGGGAGGTGAATGATCCACTTTAAACCCTCGGGGAGGAAACGAAGGTTGCCCCCATTTTTAAAAAAATATATATATTTATATACATATTTTAATAACCTTTTACTTTTGCATTTAGATTAAACTTTTTTTTCTTTTAGAAAAAAAAGAAAAAAATCTGTGAGGTGTCCTTCTTGGATTCAGTCTGCAGTCATATTAAACTGGAAACAAAAGTAGCACCTCACGAGGAGGGAGGGGGCAAGCGAGGTCAATGGGACGGATAATAAAAACAAAACAAAAACAAACAATATTGCCGGTGGGGACCCTGGTGGAGGTGGTTGTGGTGGTGTATGTGTGTGTGTGTGTGGTTGGGGGGGAGCAGACCTGGTTAATGCTGAGACACGGACACCGCAGGAGAGGGTTGGGAGAGAGAGAGAGAGAGAGAGAGAGAGAGAGAGAGAGAGAGAGAGGGAGCGAGAGAGAGACAGACCACATTCAGGGTGTGTTTGTACAGAGCTAGGACTATGCAGTGAAGAACTTTGCTTTGTTTATTTTGTCTTTTAGAGCGAGTAAAGTCACCAAAAGAAAGTTTTCTTATTTAAACAAAGCAAACGTAACACTAAATGTACGAATAAAGTCCCTGAGAGTCAGATTTACTATTATTAGAAGCTGATAATATAAACTTCCTAATGGCAATCTGGCAACCTCATATATCAGGAGAGTTGCAGGTAGACACTGAAGCAGTCGGGCCCCTGACATTGTCAGCCAGACATATTCCTTTCCGCCTTATGCATTATACAGGAGCTTTTTGAATCCATTGGAGACATATGGAGAGATGCCCGTTCTAATAGTTTTATTTCAAGAAACATCCCTGACAACCGTTGTGTTAAGTCACAAGCAGATCATGTGTGTTTGCATCACACTGGAAACTCGAACCGTTGGTGAGTTGAAACGACTTGGAACGATCGAACCAGTGCGCCTGCATCAGGCTGCGCAGCCCCTCTACTTCCATAAACCACCCCAGGGAAGTGGTCCAAGCCAGGAAAAGAAGTGGACAAGCACAGTTTGGTGTGTGTGGAGTCGGATGACTGGTCCATTGCCGCAAATTTGTTGGAGGATGAGCCTTCACGATATTTGGTGAGCGGACTCCCCCCCCCCTCAGTGTGAAAGAATCACTGCCTGTTGCTGACCCCCATGTTTACCTGTGAGTGGTTGAATGTCCCCCCGCTGGTGGGCCACGGTGAGGAGGCGGACGGTGGCTCCCTGACTCCTTCATCCCATTCATCATGTCACCTGACGTGACCTGAATGGGATGATTGCACTGTGGGCTCTGTGAGCATGCGTCCTGTTTTTCCCCCTGGACTGGCGGAACAGTGACTTCAAATGTCGACAGGCCGTGCGTTGACACGGACGTTTTCGATCTTGCGCACAAACACGGGTTCAAAATGTCCATCTTGATAGAATAAACTGTGAAATGGAAACAGAGAAACGCTGGACGCTGACTGACCCCACTGCTTCCTATCACCTGCTCCTTCACGTTGCCGGGGAAACACCCCAAGATTGCCAGTCGCTTGCTTTTTGCTCCGAGCATGTTAAGTTGTGAAAATGTTGGGCACTGATCACTGAAATAACTTTGTGAGTGCTGTTAATATTTCCAGATCTGTAGTCAAGGAGCGTGACCACATTGTTTGAAATCAAAAAATGAGTCTTTCACCCTACAAAAAATAAGGACACTGAAGAAAAATAATGTGCCAGTGAACTCAATCAGCAAGTGAACAAAAAGAATCACACAATGACCTCTTTGGAGACAAACCGTAACCTGTGTGTCGCTGCTCAACTGCTGCTTGTCTTCATGCGGGTTCAGCCGACATGATCAGCTGAAGAGACAAACGCTTTCTGATTGGCTGGAGAAGATTTCAAGGTGAAAAAAAGAAGTATTTGTTTCTGCCACGAAGTACAAAGTGTGTCACAAAAATTCATAGACATTTGATGACATTTTCAAATAAAAAAAACAGGTTCAAAAACTCTCAAAGTGGTCATTTATATGGAAATCATGAAGATATATGAATGGACTTGTGTGTGCACATTGGTAGATTTTAAGTGTGTTTCACTCAGTGCACACAATGAACGTTTACATTAAAGTACTAAAGTAAACCACTGAGGTGCCATCAGTCTCTTCTTGAACTGCATTGCAAAGTATTGACAGACACAACAGCACCATCACTTAGTGGGTTTAAAAAAAACCAAAGAAAAAAAACCATTGATCTCTGGGGACTGGAGTACTAGGGAGAGAGGCCTTCTTAAAGCCTTTTGTTTTCTTTGAAATTTTTACTTCAGTGGATCACGAACCCTCGAGGAAGTCTTTCTTATTTATCTTATATTGTTCCATTTTCGCGCACACTGATGTTATCATCGCTCCTCACCCTTTGCTTCACCCTCATTTATTTCCATTCAAATCAAAGCCCGTTTTTTTTTCCTCCTCGCGGGGGGAAAAAAAAAAAGCTGATTATTTGCAAACGGAAATTTTGTGTGAACAATGCCGATAACGACGTCTTGCTAGGATTGCTCTCCAACTAAATTGAGGAGTGAAGGAGGAGGAAATAGAAGGGAGCGGGTGTTCTGCAATGACACGAATAATGACGTTATTTGTGGATAGACTGGATAACAAAAGGGCTTTTTAGTTTATTAGGGTTTTTTTGTTGCCTTTGTTCTCCTAACAAGACTTCCACCTCACTAAATCATGAAATAGATACAGTTTTCTAGTGTTTGGTGAAGTGTGGACCAAGACAAACATGAAGGGATAGAAGAAAAGTATGAGGCATGTTTATTCTACATAAAATTTTGCCCCACAAAGCAAAACAAAAGTCACATTTTGGCCTCTTTAAGTGCAAGGCGCATTATGACAGGGCGCAAACATCAGAGCTGGTTTGTTATTTTTACACCTTGCGTCTTTAAATTAGCACCAAAATGCGCCCATACACCTTCTATGACTGAAGCTCACTTCTAGCGCTGAAGTGCACCGGCCAGCCGGCTGCTGGCTTCACCGACATGCAAAGGACCGCGCCGCAGGCCGTCACACTGTGGTACGACATTCACCACATCTCCATTCAACAGTCCCGTAAACAATGACGTGTCATCGGCAACAAGACCAACTGAACTGCACCTTTTTCCACATCGGCTTCATGCCACGACGAAGAGTACTGTGGCATTAGTGCTTGTGCGACAGGTCAAAGTCGGACAAACCCACGTCCAGGGGACAAGTCTCCAAACGCTCTTGTGTCCTCATCAGGTCTGACCTATCAGGTATCACATGGAAGCACAGCAGCCGGCTCAAAGTGAAGGCCCGGAATCCAATAATGCTTTTAAATAATGAACTGTTTGTGACCTGTTATTTGTTATTTACAGGAGGTTAAAAACACTAAAAGCGAAGTGAACTGCAGCAACACGTGCCTCCGGATCTTTGGCCAGCCGAGTTGCGCGAAACTGATGTCAGATCAGTTTCTTCCCAGTGAAGTGGTCAGAGTAGCATCCCAAAGAGCCCACTTCTCTGTTTTAAAACGTAGATGGGACGCGTCACTCTGACTGGCTTGGTGAAACAGTATGGCCACAACACATCCCATCACACACCAGGGACTGCTTCAGAGAGGAACTCCGCCTCTTTTAAACTTTAGACATAGTGACAGTTTCTTTCCTGGCTCAGGAACACACAGATACATCTTAAATATCCAGAGATGTTGCAGCAGGTGTTTACATCAAATGTGATAAAATGATGAGTTTCTATCAAACAGCCCAGGTAAATTCACCAACCTGTCGGGGGAATTTTGCCCATAAACAAGATTTAAACAAATTCAACATGGTTGCTTGTGTAACTTCAGTGCAGTTGGGTGTAATGAGCCCCCCCACCTCTAAGGGCCGCCAGCGGAGCTCCGGCCTTTTGTTACAGCCATGCAAGCCATCAGTTTGTGTTGCCGATCAATTGCATCACCACACTGTCTCCACCCCCCCCCCCCCAACACACACGCACCCTCCCTGTTTGTGTTGCTCTCCCCAACTCACACACATACACACTCTCATTGTACTTTCCCCTTTTGCCCGTATTGATGACCTCGACACAATCACACAGGGGACCATGGTCGGCTTGTTTCTGGCAATTATGCCCCGGCTCATTATTGGCGGGCGGGGGCGGGGGCGGCGTTGTGCGGACGGCATGTGGGCGGGGAGGTGAGCATAGTAATACACGCATGACGGCTGAAAATCGGCTTATGCTGTGGCTCGCATGGAAACATGTCAACATATGCTGATTGGTGTGTGTGTGTGTGTGTGTCAAGGGATATACCGTAAATGGCTAATGGTAATTAGCAGCATTAACGGCATTAGTCAATTAGCTTACGTGCTCCGAAGAGCAAAGAAGCAAAGGGCAGGGGAGCCATTTGTCTTCCCAAGGCCGAGTTAGCAGTGCGGTGGCGCAGTGCTGCGAATGGACGCTCGCGCACATACAAATGACACCAGAAAGTACATATTCACAGAGCAGAAGAAGAAAAAAAATGGAGGGGAATGTACACACATCAGTGTATAAGCCCAGTAACTATATTTAAATGCTAATGCTATCGATCAGGTGCACTTTACCTCCGCTCTTTAATTTACTTCTTAGATTAATGAAAGGGATGTGAATACATGGGGAGGAGAAGAAAAGAAAATTAGCTAAAGTCTATAGAAGATAGGTTCTCAAAATAAACATGGCGGTGTCAAATTAAAAGCCCTGCTCTCAGTCGTTACAGCGTCATTAAAATGCGATTTTAAATGCCGAGATGTCCGGTTCAAAAGTACGGATAAGACAGGAAGTGCACGAGGAAAAGTCACCCAAATTTGCCGCGATGGTTTTCAGGTCTCAAAGCGACGATTCGACACATCCACAGTGCGAATGGCAGCGTTTTTCTAAATGTCAGCCACAGTGTGTCTCCGAAACTTTTATCCGTCAAACAAAGCAGGCTGGATACACCTGTGAATTTGTATTTCTGTGGATGACAGCATTATTGTGTGTGTGTGTGTGTGTTTTTTTGTGTGTGTGTGTGTGTATTTTGTGTGTGTGTAAAGGCCAGTTGGGCTGTGGGGTCATTCCCAGGAGAGCTAACCTTTTGCTTGTATAGAAGACAGAAACTCGCTCGGACAGCCCCGGGGGCACAACTCCCCCGAGGGGGGAACCCAGCACACGCTCAGCGCGCAGCCAAAAAGTCGGCAACACACAACCGCAACACTTTTAGGGAGGAAAAAAAAAACCCAACAAACTGACATGAGCTGCCAAGTAAGGAGGCTAAGAATGCCCCAAAACAGCAGTTTCACATCAGAGACGCACAATAGCACAGCAACACTTGTGTTGCTGAAAATAAAACCTGCGTCTGAGCTGCATCTAATCATTCCTGTCATTAAAAATGAGGTTTCACCAAACGGTGGTTTATACCATGGAACTGATTTAGCAGGACATCAGGATGTGTCACAGTCACCCCGACAGCCATGACTAAAACATTGTTATATTCCCGTCAAGTCTGCTAATCCCCCCTCGATGCAGGTGGGGCCCAACAAGAAACACAAGATGCTTATTGTCTGCTACGTTTTGAATGCATTGGGTGGGCAGTAACTGGTGAGTTGAATGTGTGACCTTGAACTTTCACCTCTTCAATATAACCAGCTGCTATGAGCAAATCCCTTCAAGACCTTCAGGACAAACGTGACGGACAGTCCAGATTAGAATACCTTCAGGCTGTAAAGCAAAACATCACTCTCTCTCTCTCTCTCTCACACACACACACACACACACACACACACACACACACACACACACACACACACACAC
>JAUESF010000047.1:79809-105188 GCA_032274765.1 Malacoctenus tetranemus
ACATCTGAACGTTGCCGTGAAAAAGAGCGTACGCCACTTTTTTGTGCGTACGCACCCTTTGTACATGAGGCCCCTGGTCATTCATGGACTAGTTGATCTCTAAATTTGGTAAGTTTCACTTTGTTCCCATCAACTCTTGCAGAGTTACTCATAAGATTGTAGTATACTACTTCCTTTGAATCGATATTTATCATGTTTATCAAATGTAGTTCAGTGAGTTATTTCCCTCCCCAAAGAGATTGTGTTTTCCCCTCTGTCTTTGGTGGTTGTTTGATTTGTTGGATGATTGGTTGGTTCGTTTGCCTGTCAAGCAATACTAGGATAACTCAGAAATGTGCAGCATGAGGGATGGTAAGACAAGGTAATTCATTTTTGGTGGTGAACAAGTCCTCACTGACTTCAAAATAGTGAGAAAATGAGTTTCTGTGGTACCGTTTCAGAGAGGGCAGTGTGCAAGGAGTCAAAGCAGGAAAGGTTGACAGGCATCCTGGTGGAGGTATGCGCTCCTCTAGCTAATAAGGTCCAATTAAGAGCAAATGGGGCTGTATGGGGCCTCTTAGCCATTGTGAGGTTGACACCTCTGGTGTACTGTGGAGGATAGAGACCCCCCACCCCCTTAGACAAAGAAGGAGGCAAGTGCTGAGTCTGTTCCCCCGGCCTTTGGATGCAAAGACTCCACCAGGAAATCCATACGTTTTGGGGGGTAATCATTTTGCCAGACATGAGTGAGATCCCAGTGACCCCTGACATCCAAAATGTCACCACTGGCATATCAGGTCAATGACACAACTGAAACCTGTTGTATGGCCTTTTTTTTTAACTGAATAAAATCTCCCACCCCACTTGTGAGGATTTGCAGTGCTTGATGGGTAATGACTAAAAAAAAAAAAGAATATTCATTCATAACATCTGAATGCCGACACACAACCAAATAGGCATCACCTCAGCGTCTTCCCCTCCTGTGGATCATCCATCCGAAATCCATTTAATGATTCCATCATCAGCTTCATTGGAAATCCATTTTAACATTCCACACTTGCCCTTGTGAAGAAATAGAAGAAAGCGCCTCCAGCACCACCACCACCACCACCACCCCCCTCCCCTCCCCTCAGCATGAGCCCTTGCCCTTTCATACAAAAAAACTGAGATAGACATTGGCTTTATTCAGACAGCAGTATTCAGTCACTGTGAATGGCAGGTAAATAGACATTGATTGCCGATAATTGTCACCGCGCTCTATGGATTTGTGCCGGGCCGAGAGAAAGGGCAGATGCTATCTCGGACTCGACCGTGGCTGGAGCTAAATGGAGGGATGCCGATATCTCATTGAGATGGATTCACGACGGGGCGGAAAGATGAATGTCTCCTCTCGGGCGCTTTGTGAGCGCTCGATGTGTCCATCTCACTCGGCCGCACACGTAAAATAGGTGACATGCGTCGTCGCGGTTTTGCTCATGCTTCCCAGGTTCGTGCAACTACTTCTCAGCGCGGTTGCATTTGCTCGCTTTTGTGGTTTGTATTCACATGAAACGCCATTTCAAAGGACACTTCTGAGTATTGCATCTGCTAGCACTGTGGCAACAAGTAGAAAGCGGACTGAATTGTTCAACCTACACATCCATATACCCTGATAAAAATTACACTGAGAATTAACAACCAACCTCTGATGTTACTCAGAGGTAATACCTTTGCAACAACAGTGGCTTCACTGTTGCATGTTTCTTTTAGTGCAATTTTTTATGTTTTTCTTTTTTACAGTGTATGAATGTGAATTACGTTCATGCAGGCCATGTGACACACACACACACAAAGCTATGGGAAAATACCACAGCTGTCGTTCACTTGGACTCTGGTCAGACGGTTCACAAGATCAGACCACCCCTCCCTGATCCGCTCAAAATGGAGGGAGACGATCTGATCAGATATAAACACTCAAATGAAGTGATTTAAATCAGATCAGTGTACAATCGTGTTGTTCAAGGTCCTTGCAACCACAACTCACAGTCCACACTGTCACTGTTAGTTATAATGATCCAGTTTTTATTCTTGTTCTCCAGATGAAATGATAAAATCACACTAAATGTCTTTTTTTTAAATTTAATAAAATAAAGTTACCATGAATGGCCCAGAAAAGTAGAATGACCCAGCTACTCACAAAGTCGCCTGACAAGTACTGATAGTCAAGTTTTTATGCAGTGGAAAAAGAAAACACTCTCTTGGAAATTTAATTACTTTTGCAAATGAAGGGAAAAGGCCAACAATACAGACAGAAGACTGACACTGTACATAGATAATCTGCACGTAATTGATTGCCATTGTTCCGCGGCGAGCATAATTCACTCTGTCACCCGCCGCCATGGCGATATATGGGGAGGCCGCCGTGTCACAATAACAATAATGCAGCGAGTGAACTGAGCTGAACTTAATTATTTTGGCCTCAGCTGACAGACAAACACAAAAGCGGGACGGCAACTGTAAAGTGCGAACGTGTCACCGAAGCAAATAATATATCTGACTTGGCCAATATGCTGATAAATGCCACCGCCTGAGGGGCGATGTGCAGCCAACGCAGCCACACGCGAAACGCTCTGCGTTACATTCACCCATTTATTCCAAGATGTCATAAATACACAGACTTCGAGGAGTCTGAGAACGACTCCGGAAGGGGCGTTTGTTTTCTCCAGAGATTAATAAATGCCTGCTCAGATGGGGGGCGACGCGAGCTCCAGAGGGAACGGCGACAGAGATGGAGCGAGCAACCTTGAGACTGATTCAGGTGGGTTTTTGTTTTTTTTCCCCTGAAGTGTGAAGACAGAGAAGGTTGAAAGGTAACAGTAAAAGATGGCGCATGAGAGACAGCGATACAAAGAGGACAAAAAGAGGCGAGGTGGGGAGAGAGAAAAGTTAGGATGGGGGTGATGACCAGAGGAGCAGGCTGGAAAGCATGAACAACTCAAGACAAACCGTAAGGGGGGGGAGGGGGTCAGATGACTCAATTACTGATCCAAAGACCTGCCAACAAAGTTATTGATGCCACATATTGACCTGCATCACAATGCAAACACACAGTTTGACTTTAAACCAACTGATTTACCCGTAACTGAACCAGAGATTGTCTGACCAAACTCACACCCGTTGCACGGACAGACCAACACTAATTGACTAAAAACCCTCGACGGACAAATAGAGATCGACCCACCGAACAAGCTACTGTCCATTGTTCCATTCATCAATCGACTCATTGATCAGCTAGATGCACTTAAAAAAAAAAGATCCATTCATTATAAGATGTCACAGCGATACAGACTTGGCAGATTTGGTTTACTTGGGTGAATCTGGCCTTCTCCTGAGGAGCTGCATGGTGGTGCAGAGGTAAGTCGCCCCACCTCACAGTCCCAAAGGTCAGGCTTGTGTTCAGGAGGGAGCATGCTTTTATTTTCCCTGTGGGTCCTCCAGTTTTCTTCCGTCGTCCAAAAAAAAAAACCCCACACATATGAGGCCAATTGTGGGCACTACATTCTAAATCATCAAGAGAATGTGAATGTGTGTGACTGCCTGTCTGTGTGCATTTTGCCCTGCGATGGACAAGCGACCTTACTTTTGCCCCAAGGCGGAATCAACTCCAGCAACCTGTGACCCAAAGTTTAAAAGAAAAAAAAAAGTGGCATAGAGGAAGGATAGGATGGATGAATGAACCTGCCAAGAATAACAAAAACCCAAAGAATCCAGACTCCATTATCGGGAGGGGGGGTGGGGTGGAGCGAGGGGTTGGGAGGGGGAGGGGGAGGGGGAGGGTGTACCTGAAGATTGATTTAGTTGTTTTCTCACAGTGTTGGAGCCGAGGAGGAAGAAAGGCCACCTCCAAGATAGCACAAAGTGAACGGATATGGAAGACGGAGCGCGGTGGATACAGATACAAAGTGACAGAGGAGGACCGAAGAGGAGGGAAGTCGGGGGGAGGGGGGGGGCAATGTGAAGATGGGGTGAGGATAACGGCGGTGCGCTGGAAAGTACGGAACAGAGAGTGGAGAGTGACAGAAATGGAGAGGGACAGCAAAGAGACTTGAGGAGAAAAAATGAGGAGAAAAAAAATCTAAAGTCGATGCGAGGAAATCGAGGGCAGAGATGAGAAAGTGGACGAGGGGGGAATGTGTCGCCAGCACAAAGGAAACGGCAGGAAACTCAATCTGACTTTGGGCTCTGGATCCTAGCTTGCTATTATCCCACAGTCAATATATATGTAAATGGAGAATTATATGTATAGGGTTCAACCTGTGATGACAAACCCATAAGATGCAATTGAGTCACAGCGGAGTTACTTTTATTAGAGGTGATGTCCTGTCTCGTTTAAGCAAGTTGTTGCTGCTTTCAGATTGAAAAACCGACCGGTTGGATCTGCCGACTCCATCTCCTCATGTTTACTGGGACAATGCAGAATTTTTTTTTGGGGGGGGGGACAAAAAAAAAAAACCCATCGTAGCATGCCAGCTGGTGCCCAGATTTTAAACGTGCAGTGGGCTGCAGAGTCAGCTATTTCACTGTGGATGTCGATATCCGGATGTGTCAGCGGGCTCCAGACCGGGGCGCTTTGAAAGATGCGCTGGTGCCGAACCAAACCAGTATCCATCACGGACGACCCTGTTTGGAAGCACTTCTTCAAAAACTGCCCTGGCGTCACTGGGACAGGTGCGGGTAATCACTCCTGCCGACGGCCAGAATGCCAAGCAGTTTCTTAACTTCTCACTGAAGGGAAACACTGTGGACTCTCAGCCTCCTACGCTGTCATTTCAATGCTGAGGATTCTACTTATTTTGATTCACCGTCGCACCCACGTTCATATTCCAAAACTACAAAACCAGAAGACTGGAAACCATTGCAATGGTGTCTTTCGTCTATCATATCTCACCTCACTCTTCCTGACTTCTGTTTTCATCATATTCTTTTTACTTTTCATGCTAACGTGCAGCTGTCAACACCCCAGATGTTTTTCACAATTCCAAAGTACGCAGTTGGATCTTTCAATCGTTCCTGGCTAAAATGTTTTTGAGACAGTGAACCTCAAAATTGATTCCCGTGTGGAGCCAAAAGGTATGTTTGACTTCTCGCGGAGCTGTTTGTGAAATTGCTCTTACTGTAGATGTGCAGTGAATGGAGTCTGTTCACCTCCAGCTTTGCTGTAAGTTGTTTTGATGGGTTTACAGTTCTTTTCCTGCTTGCATGTTCTTTGTTCAAGGGAGACTAATAATAGATGTAACATATTAGGAACGAAGGGAGTCCAGCCACTGACACAGACCAAAAGGTATCCTGACAAAATCCTTGATTTACTAACCAACACAAAAAAGACCCACGGAGCCAATCCATTGGTGAAGGCAATGCATAAAGGAATAACCCCCCAAGGACGGTTGTGGTGGTCATTCGTTCCTGCAATTTGATCAAGCCACAGCTAAAAATGTTGCCCTCTCTGACTTCCAATCATGGAAAAATGAACTCACCTTCTCTAAGATTATGTTCACAAAACCTTTTTATTCAACTTTTAGTGAACCTTTTTTTTTTTAATGAAAATGAATCACCAAGTGAAACTAAAACATAATAAATGTAGCAATTACTGTTCAAAACAAATGAAACTGATTTTTGCATAACAAATCATCCCATGTAGGAAAACAGCCCAGGCAGGTCATCCCTTTGTTTTCTCCACACAAGCTCACTCTCTAATGACTGATAACAATGCTCACTTCCACGAGCAAAAACCAATTGTAAACACCGACATGTTTATGATACCCAAGGGTGATGATAAGCCATTGATTTGGCTGCTGCTTGTTTCTTCTCCTTACAAGAGGCAAAAAATCTCTATTGATCAGCGAACATGTTCCCAAGGAAAGGCCAAATTAATGGTTACAGTGTCCAAACGGACCGCTTCATTTGTGATGTGCACACACGCAAAAATGAATCCAAAGGGACGTGTAATTGTAGAGAGAATTCAGTTGAAATCCGTATGTTAATTTCAATCGCAGAGTTGTACTATTCTCATGAAAACAAAAGGCACAGGTTCACCACAGACTAAAGAATACAAGCCAAAAGGTGCTGGCAGGTGTCACCACGTCTGCTGTTGACTGATTTGACTTTAAGTCACAGACTAAGTGGCTGCATATGCCTATTGGCAGCTATAACTGGTGAATGGGGAAAGAAATGAGACAGTGATTCAGCAGATTGAAAGCAGGTCCACCCTTGTGGCCCTTTCAACACAGTCCATTCACGCATTCAAAGGACCAGGCAAGAGAGATGGAGTTTTTTTCGCGCCGCTGCGAGCCTCTGTGGCCCGCGAGCTCTCCAGTCTTGTTTTATTCAAACCCTGAGCCTGTCATGAGTGTCACTTTAGACCCACGGAAGCAACTTCTCTCCCTCCGCCACCCGTTCAATTTTTAACGGGTCTTAAAGCCCCTACACCTTCCCCCCGCGGAGCGCCGAAAACACGGGAAATGCCCACGTCCTGATTTCTGCGTATTCGTCTTGATGGATTCACTTTCACTTGAGGGGAGGCAAACAGTTTTACAGTTACAGCACATACATCATGCATCGTCGCCTTACGTACTCCGAAAGGAGAAGGAGGTGGTGTTCATGCCCGCCATCCGCGAGACGGTTTTACTTAAGTGAACGATAACTGCAGCAGCTATTTGCTTCCGAACAATCCCTTCGGGGCTTCATGCTCTCCATGTTAATGCCGGTCAGAGCAGAGGCCCCACTGCATCGGTGGCTGATGAAGAATTGAGGAGCAGCGCATGCCTGAGCGCGAGCCATCCCGAACATGCTACCCATCCGCAGCCCGGGGATGCGCCCTGGGAGTCGTTAGTCATTTAAGATAGCGCAAATGGCTTGAAAAATCAGGTAATTTCTGCCCCGTCTCTGAAGCACTTGCAGCGGGTGTTTGTATCTTTTCTCTGGAGGACAAAATAATTCTTGTTCCTGACAGCAGCACTGGCGCAGCCTCAAAGATAAGAGGGGCTTCGAGGAACCTGTGAAGGAGTTTACTTTACCCACCGAGATCATGGTGGCGAACACAGAAAAAAATGGATGAGACACCGTGCTGAGCTGAGGTGAGGGGGCAATATTCAAGGGCTTGATTACATCCTTCCCCTCCTAAGTCTGATCATACAGAGTCATGATCCACATGTGATATCTGACCGTCTCAATTTACTCAAACGGTTCAAGTTGCAAATGAGGACCAATTGGTGTGTTTGACCTTTATCAGCAAACATTAATCAGAACCTGAGTCCTGATTTAAAACCAAGACCTGCGTCTTAAGTCTTTAGTCGGCCATCAAACAGATAGCAGGTTAAGACAAATGAGTCATCATGTTGGTTTTGTCAAGTCAAATTGACTCAGTTTCTTTGCTCAGACCGATAAATCCCATGTCGGGTCCACAGTAAGTGGCAAACTCCAACAGTCAAAGTGTGCTGTGCTGGTGTGTCTGACAGAATAAATAAGTGAATGTGAACCAAGCTACTTTTCCTTGAGAGAGTCAAGCTGCGTATGAAACTCAGCTTGCAGCTTTTGTCACGTACCGTATTTCCTGGACTACATGTCACTCCGGGATGTAAGTCGCACCAACCAAAAAATGCATATAAAGAAGAAAAAAACATACAAGTTGCACCATTTTCACAAGTTTTCGGTCATGATTTCGTTTCAGTGGTACAGAAGGTATAGGTACACAGATTTAGAGCACCCCCTTGCAGGTGACAGTGTGAAAATAATTTAAGTGTGAAATTACATAATAGGTCGCAACCCTGGCCAAACTATGAAAAAAGGGCAATTTATAGTCTGGAAAATACGGTATATTCCTTTGAAATGAACTGAGTAGCATCTGTGTGTAACGTCATCATGGACGTACAGATTCAGCTCATAAGCTTTCTGGTTAATTAAGACATTTGAGACCTTTGATATGTGGAGGTTCAGCGTGGTGTAACATATAGTTTGAATCATTCCAATCCAGCTCTCAAAGCCCATTGCTGAGGATACATGCATGAATTGACGATATTTTCACAACATATAGCATCTACATTTTTTTTTACTATTCGACTTACTACAATTGAAGTGAGCACAGTGGAAATGTTTCCTTGGCCCCCCCTCCATATATATACATTTTTACTTCACAAATCAAACAGTTTTGACTTGAACACAACATCCGTGCGTGTGTGTGTGTCTGGTGCAGGCCCGAGGGCCAGGAATAAAGAAACAGGATGTTTCAGTTTGTACATTCAATATATTCCGTGTTCAAACAGTTCCATACACCTTTCCTCAGCCGTTGTTCCCTCGGGGAGCATGTTTACACACAAGGGGGAGATTTCCACTCACACCCCCGTGTGTTTTGTATTGGTTTTGTTTTGTTTTTTTTGGTTTGCGTATTAATATTTCATCTCGACCACAAGCATGCGTAGCTTGATGTGGCTCATCTTTAATACATGACTACTGCTTGGCTCACCTGGAGCAGATCTTCCATGGTCACCCGGGTGGAACACAATTAGCACATAGAAAGTACCAGGTGCAAACGCTTGCACAAATAGCCACTCCAACTGCACAGATTCCCATTTACTGACATGATTGCTTTTCCTAATGCAGTTTAGGTAGCAGGAAAAAGGAAAATTTGGGAAACTATTTCACGACTTCCTTCTGTTTGGAGGCGACTAAAAAGAATATCGTTAAATTATCAGTGATGCAAACTTTACAGGCTTTAGATCGAGCTTTGACAGTAGCCAATGGGTGATCAGGAGTTCTCTGCAGATGCTTTCACAGCTACCAAAAGATGGGGATTTACCAACTTCTGGGAAAAAAAGGCTCTTTCTTTCCCCTGCTGCAGCGTTGCAAACAAATTAGCATCCTTTCAGGGAGAGATTGAGCATTTATCAAAACCAACAATGACTCTGTGGCTCATGAGGAACAATAGCACGCGTTTCTGTTGACGGGTGTTAGTCAGGTTGGACCAACACTGAGAACACAATTCATTTACAAACAAGGACTCGTTGCGCTGGCACTTTGCTATCCAAAGAAATGGAAAAAGGAAATTAATGAGTTGGATGGCCAGACTCGGGATTGATTTCACCTGATGTCATATGAGGTAAATGATCTCATGATGATTTGATCGCACCATGACTGAAAAGTTCACACAGAGTTTAGTATCACTTATGGAATCCACTTATAAAAAACAAGATTAAACATTAAGTATTCTTGATGTCCTTAGTAGATTGTTTTTTCCCCAAAGCGGACCATTGTTCCATACAGATGTTCTCCTATTAAGACCAGGTACAATGGAAACTGACTGGAACAAACAAAAGCGTCCATAATCTGAAACAACTGTCGCTGAATGTGTCTGTAATTGAGTTCAAAACCATAATCCAGGTCTGCTGCTGGGACTCAGTTGGTTTTAAGTAGCTGGAAGTGCACGAAGACACAATGGGCACGTTTGGGGTTGCCAAGTATCTGATTGTTTTTATGCTGATAATGTTGCTCAATGTACCTTTGTGACTGTCCACATGCTCAAACTACCTGTTAGTAAAGATTCAGACTGACCCTGCAGGAAGAAATTCATCGTGCTTGGTTGTTGAACTCTTTTGACCCTTTAAGATTGTTCCCCCGACTGTTTTGGTCATTAAACCACGGCATTTTCACAACTTTCAGAGGGGTTTTTGAGTGGAGCACATTCAATGAAGTGGCCTTCCGTTACCACTGTGGTTAGGAATGCAGCATCAGACGTGTCCTCCATTCGTGTGGCACAGAATTTGGTAGCAGGGGAGTTTAGAACCTTTGGTTGGACCTGGTCATGCATCAAAATGGGAGAACATATCCCTGATTGGCAGAGCGCAAGATTGTTCATTTAGGCCTCTTGGTTGTGCTGCTGTCACAGACTGAAATTGGGGATAGTTTTTTTCTTTTTTCAGATGGAAATGTCAAAAAGTAGTGGAGGCTTTAAGGGATTAAAGAGACAGAAATAGCTGTGGGAAGAATTAAAAAATAAAGCTCCGGGAGAGAAGTTCAAACCTTTGCTTTCTTCTTTTTAATCTTCACACACCTAGTCAATAATACCAATGTGGGCTTTAACGAGTTTAGGAAACGGCTGGATGCGAGCAGAGCCCGATGCAGACGATAGAAATGAACGGTCCCGTGGTGTGGCTCCGTAAGCCTTTCTTCTTCTCCTTTACCACAACTGAACTGATTAAAGTACACTCATGTCTGATGGCTGCGTCGCTCTGACTTTTTGGAGGACAACTCTCGCCGGCTCCGACCTCCAACCTCTTGGCCGTCCTCTGGTCGGCTCGGCTTCTCCCTGCTCCCTGCCTCAGACCCCTCTCCGTCTGCACAACCATTTGATTCCAACACCATTTCCATCACTACCTGTGCAGCCACCCTCAATCGAGACACAGTGTGGTGGTCATCTGGACGTTATGTGCACCTAAACATACGGCCTTTGTGGCCATCGTAGAGTAAACGCTTTTGAATGTCCTTAGTGATTGCATTCATTGCAATTAAGTCTGAAATCTAAGCCAGGATTGCTAATGCTAACGACCATGTCAAATTTGTTGCAGTTTTGTACTATACTTTTTTGTCTTTCATTCAACATCCATCGACAATTGATGATGGTGCTTAGCTTTCCACATTCAATCTGTGAAGAAATATTTAAACCCTTGTAATCCCGAGGTGCCGACGGTCCTGACACCGACTTTCTCAATAAAGATGTTTTCTAACTCCAGCGAACGTTCTGGAATGACAGCAGAGGAGCCCGTCGGCGCCGGAAACCTTGAATTAGCCTGACGACACGTGAAGAAAATGGTATTTGAAGCAGTTAAGCAGGGCAGGCACTCCTTTTTTTGTAACAGCAGCGCGATGTGCTAGTACAAAGCTTCGTGTCAAGGGCTTCGGCAGCAGACACAGAGAAGCCGTATAACAAATGAACAAAGGACTCCCAGGTGCATAAGTAATAAGAACAAGGTTATTCCAGAAGTCAATTACAGCTTGATGAAGCTTTCTGCCATAATAGCGATAAAGACCGAAAATAAATCTCTCCAGCTAACATGGTCTTCATGTGATCCGATTGAGCCTGTGTGTGTTGGGGGGGGGGGGCAGAAAAAAAAGGCGGTGCATTTCGTAACCTCTGTAGGACGCGTTTTTAAGCCCCGTTTTGGATTCTGTCCCAGTTTATCGTATAATAATAACTCACTAAAACCACAGTGGGCTGTGTGGGGAAAAAAAAAAACAAGGCACTGGCACACTGTGATGAGCTGCGGAGAAAATATATAGCTGGCACTATTGTGGCAGCAACAGATTTAATCCTTTCACCGAAGCGCTCACTACAGTCTCATTTGGGGAGGGCTGTGAATTTCTGGATAAAGCTGGGATCTTCAGTCCAGCCATCTGATAGAATCAAAAGTCCCCGTCCCCCGTCCCCTCAGCCACCGTGTGCCGTATATCTCGTCCTGCTGCAGATCCAGACACTGCATTTAAAAGATGGTGGAAGGTCCGAGAGGGGGTTTGGGTTTGAATGTTTACCTTATGCCAGTCGTGATCGAGCTCTTTTGTTGTTGTTCCCTGATAAAATGGTGAAAAATGGAAAGTCAGATTTATTCTTCATATGAGAATCAATGAGTTTGACAATCCCCCATCTTTTCTCTGTAATCTTTGGTGAAAATAAGATAACAATCTAAATTCTGACACAAAAAACAACATCCGAGAGAGTCCTAAATTACCTTCGTTATTCCTTCTAGACCTCTCTACCTTCTCCTTTACTGAAGTTCTGTTTGCTTGCTAAAAACGACCCAAGTGGGCTCCCAGTAAATACCCAGCCGAGAAGACTCGACAGATTTTCCCTCGCAGTATCGTGTGAGCTCTCATTGTCTGAGAAGGCAGAATGTGTTCCAAAGCAGCTGTGAGGAGTGAGAATGTGACAGCGCTCATCAGCTGGACCCGGTGCCAGCGACTAGTCACAAGTGTGGAGAAAATGACAGGGGAAAAAGGCAGTGGAAGCAGTAAATAAAGTAATTTTAGAATAACACTGAAGACAAGTCACTGCTGCGTTTCAGTGCACAGTGGTGCTTGGCAAGAGTCATCTCGTCAGTTCTTGTCAATTAAAAGGTGTGAATGCGGCTTTGCGGCCTTCAATAGATAGTTGTAACTTGCTAAAAGCAGGCGTTCCAAGTCGAAACTCAAGTTAACCTCACGCTATTTATCTATATGCAGATGATATCATTCATTGAATGGAATGTCAGTTATGAGGAGTTTAATGATTTGAATGAATTGTTTCACCTCAGTTTTGTCCTAGCTGAAGAAAAGCTGAACATAGTTGTCCTAGGAAATGCTGTCATTCTTATTATAGAGCATCTTCCTCCTATAAACACATTTCAACTTGGATTTACATGGATGCATTGGTCAACAGACTAGGTCAAGCACGGCTGACAGCTCAGCTGATGTGTCAAAGCAAATACCAAGAAGAAGAAGAAGCATTCTCTCCCTGTTACAAGATCTAAACTATACAAAATACAATAGAAATACAAAAAAACCCTGATTTTGAAAAGAAAAATAGAACTAGTGCAAGTTAAAGTAATGGTAAAGGGGTGCTAAAGATATCACTTGCATCATGTGTAACCTCATTTCTTAAAATGCTCCGTGTTCATTACACTCCAGTGATTCCCATCCTCTCCCCTGGAGTTCTCAGTCAGGTGTGAGGAAAAAGTCGTCCCCTTTGGCTTTGCCGCATCAGTGCTTCGCGTCAGTCCTGATTGGCTGGGACAGTTGTGTCCTTCATGGGTGTTATGAATAGGTTCAGCCAGCGCCCGTGACTGCCAACTGTCAAGCGTAACTCAAGGTAGCACGAGCAAGCCGAGGAGAAGCACGCTGTAGATCAGAGGTCATGACTGCAGGCAAAGAAAACAAAAAGCACTTGTTCAGTGGCCAGCACAATGCTAATGAACTAACTACTTTCTACAAACATGCTAACATGCACCAACATGTTTCACACTCATTGTTTCTTGGAACTGAAACAACGCTGACAGGCTGCAATGTTTTCGTCTTTAGTGTTCTTTTGGTTGTTTTCTTTAATCTTTTTTGGTGCTTTCACACCAGGAGAGTCGGTGGGAAGAGAACCTGATGACAAGACTCCCTCCATACCTTTTTTTTAAAAAATCCGTGTTTTACAAGCACACTAGCTACTCACACCTCAGCAGGAGTACCTTCCTTTTGCATTTTCCTGCATCATCCTGCACACACAAAGAAACAGCAACCCTACCTTCCATTTTTCCCATCCAAACAAAAGCAACTCCTCTGCATCTCCAGCAGTCACCCAGGTAAAATCATGATTGACAGCCTGTCGGTCTTTAATAGGCGTCATCACATCTGATGCATTTACAGCAATTGGAAATCACAGCTTTGTAGATCCAAAGGGGGTCTAGATGGGAGCAGATTTCTGCTGGGCACGGGCACTGCATGTCAGCTCTGGTTACGTGACAACCCGTGGACATGATCTGGGAAAATGGCTTCGGTGGGAGCTGAAAGGAGGTGGTGGAGTACTCTTCTGATTTTTCAGTATTTTTGTTTTTATTATAAAATAAGTGGTGAAAAGAAAGAGCTAAGAATACTCAAGCTAATGAGCTTGTTGTCCCCAACTAACTCAATTAGTAACTAAAAGATCTGTTCCATTTTTTTTTCGCATTAAGATTCACAAAATTTGAAAACAAAGAACAAATTGATATTTGAAAATTGCACTTTTACACCTGCACAACAAAAAGTTGGTTCTCGAGGAACAGGGACTCTGACTTGTTTGAATGTGACCGAAAGGCGCTGGCATAGACGCTCCAGACACATCGAACATACCGGAGTGACAGCTCTAAAACAACACAGAGAGACGTAGGTGGTGGTGGTGGTGGTGGAGCCTGGTAGACCTCCAGACATCACAGCAGGACGCCAGGGACAGGCAGACCTGCAGAGACGCTGCCTCCCCCCCCCCCAAAAGAAAAACCTACTCGACTGATTCTGCCCACAGGCGTTTTAATTATGCTTTCAGCTACGGCGGCGCTGTGCGCGCGCACGTCTGTTGCTGGAGTCTCAGTGCGTGGGGGGTGGGGGTGGATGCAAGAGCCGCGTTGGATTTTTAAAATAGTCCTTGTTGTCTCCTATTGTCTCCCCTGCTTTGATGTTCCTGGTAGTGAGTCGTCGGTAATTAGCGCGCCCACACGGTTTTGGCACATCCCTCTCCCTCTTCCTTGCTCTCTCTTTTCATTTCCACTCTCCCAGATTAACAGTCGGTCCTCGCCGTCCCTTTTGTCCCTCTTTTACATCATGCACTCTCTCTTTCTCTCTCTGTTATCTACAGGTAGCGCGTGGATCCATAATATTCTCCTCGGACAATTAACCCCGCGGGCTTTCCTCCGCGCACTGCCTTTTCGTTTTCATTTTCCCAGCATCCCCCTCTCTCTCTCTCCCTCTCTCTCGATCCTCCGTCCCCCCCTTCTTTTTTTTTTTTTTTTTTTGCATTTTTTCAAAGTAGCATTTGCCTTCTCTCATAATAGCATGGCATTCTGCTCGCCGAGAGAGCCGTGTAATTTATCAACACACGGGAAATTACCGCCTATTGTTGTTGGGAATGAACAGGGGTGGCGGTGTAAAATAGGTTTAAGCACATAAATGAATCATCAAGCTGAGCCTTCGAACTCTCCTTTTCCCTGGATTTCATTTAGTCTCTTTTTTTTTTCTTGTTCCCCCTCCCCTTAATCTGTGCTACTGTTGTCTATAATCATCATTTCAAGTATTTTCCACCTCCCTCCTCCATCTCCATTTGCAGTCTCCGCTTTGTAATGTTTTTTCTTTTTGGTTTTTTGCAAGTCGGAGGTCTGACCTCTCTCGCATTGTGGACTTGTTACGCCGCTGATCCCAGATCTGGAGCCTACAGTAAATTCTCGCGACATGGCGGCCCATCACAAAGAGAAACCGGGCCCAACGTCGGTAACAAGCCATTAAAGCAGGATTTACTCTGGGGCTGAAATGGTTGCAGAACCCAGCAGTATTTCAACCCTGAAACGAATGACACAGAGTGACCTCGATTCCCCCTTTTTTGGGTGGGGGCAGGAGGTGGGGCTTACGTCTGAGCACACAAGGTAGCAATTTTATGTTTGAGTTTATTTCAGTGCAACAGCTGAACAACGACATAAACGTCCAGAGAATCGTCTCTGGATCCCCACCAGAGACAATTCAAATTGCTAAACTAATCAATTTCAGACAAATGTAACTTGAGACATACAATTTGGCGCAATTTCATGCGTTTCATAACTGAGTCCAGTGTTTGCTGTTCTAGCATCTGGTTGAGAACACCATAAAAACTGTCTCCTTTGAGCCCCCCCACCACCACCACCAAAACTTGACTCATACACTGATACTTTCTCTCACGAAGCTAGAGGCTCCACTGTTTTCTGAGTGGCTCTCACTTTAATTAGCTGCTGATGCTTGGTGCCACCTCCATATCCACCCGCTGTTGTGATTCATATCAATCCTGTTTAACATATATGCATAAGCGTTATACAATAACAAAAATTAATTAATCTTTTCAGCGTTTTTTTTTTTGCCCACGGAGTCGATTCAGTCACTAAGTCTTTGCTGGGTGTTTTCAATGCAGTCTAGCTGCTTTCATGAACACATAGAATGCTTCATATTATGAGTTAATGTCCCCCCACCCCCCACCCACCCCCATTCCAATGGCAAATATCACAACTCTAAACTACCAGGAGGGGACGAACTTTTGGCTCTGGACGTTTACTGTTTGTTGCCAAAGAAGCCAAAACAATAAAACCTGATCACTCAAATGAAGCATTTCTTCTCTCTTGCAAGGCGCTCAAAAGCACCACTGGGAACAGCTTGGAGTGTTCCTGCTCAATGACACGTCAGCACATGGACAGAGTGAGATGGGGGGAGGGATGGAGACCACCAAGCTGTGGATTGAAGGCCAACCTGCTCAACCAGCTGAGCTGTGGTCAACTGTTCCTTGTATTAAAAAAAAAACACTGCATGGATTCAGAAGTATCTTCTGCTTATTGGAGGTACAGAGGCTTTCGTCGTCAAGACAATAGCGAAACATACACAAAAAATAGTTTGGTGTTGCAAGTCCCTTTTTTGTGTGTTTTTTTCATTTGGTCCAATTGTACAATAGACAAAAGCAAGCTCTGACTATACATGCAAAACAGTTATCTGGGTTAAAATGATTGCTTCTTCAGGCCAATCACCCGACTACCTCCATCTGCTGAAAAGGTCGAATCACATCCACCTTCATTGTCACTGTGATCATGATAAACACTGGAGGTCATGACTGATGTACAAATATCCACCTGCTTTACTGCTTTGCAACCTTAGCTGAGGGATGCTGGAGCTCCGGGTTGCCAGTCAACCACAAAGCAACAAACCAAGATTTGCACACAAACACGCACGCACGCACGCACGCACGCACGCACGCACGCACGCACGCACGCACGCACGCACGCACACACGCACACACACACACACACACACCGAAATGCTGAAGCTCGGAAACTTAGTTCGACTTACATTTTTGGCGAGTTCAGCATCCCACTTAACCTTCATTTCCAACTAAACACAATAAGCGACTGTAGAAACGTTGGCGAGTGTGTAAATCTTGAAACGAACCAACAGACACAGGTGTCAGTCTCCATTTCTTTCTTGTGACACCAAAAGAAGCTGAGCTACAAATATTTTTATTTATTTATTTATTTTTAAAGGTGGGCGGTAAACCGGGTCTATACACTGCCTTGTGGTGCGCAAGATTGGTGTCGTGAGACTCTCGTAACGGCTGGAACATAAACGTGGCATCTCGGCCTGATCTGGCCTGGTCTGCAGACTATTTTTTTCTTTTTCTTATGACTCAGAGACTCTTCAAAGTGGTCGTTTTCAGACTTTATGGCTGTGGTAAAGGTTACGAGAGCCTGCCGGAATATCCAGCAGACGAATCGGGCAGTTTCCTTAAGGATACAACCGAATGCAACCGTCCTGCATTACAGTGCACACAAACTGTGAGGGAAACAGCAGCACGTCAAGGAGTTATCTATAAGTGAGCGTAAGAGTAAGTAAGCAGTGAAACGGGAGCCCAGAAGAGGTCAGAGTGACATATTGTACAGTTTTACTCTGCTTTACGTGTTGGTTGTACCCTCTGGACAGCCCCCTCGTCTGAGAAGCCTCTCAAGTTTTCAAAGTGCCCATGTTCCTGCGGTCTGCCTTCGCTGTGAATCAGTCTGGACAACAACGCTGGCTGTGGGCCCACCCTCCGATCCTCCGTCTCCCTCTCTGTCTGCTTCTGCGCTTGTTTTTCCTGCTGCATTTGTGTCATCGCCCCAGAGAGCTATTCAAAATTAAATCCGAGATTCAAATGTGCCTCAGAGCAATAAAGTACTTATACGCCATATGCTGCGAGAGCAGTGGAACAGCAGTTACAGTAAGAGCGGAGGGGAGGAGGGGGGGGGGGTTGCTGAAACGAGCCATTTCACAAGCAACTTCAATATTTAATCAACTCCTTCTTTTTTGTCTTTATACATCTCAGATCATCTGCTGTTCTGCCTCTTCATTGTTCTCTGTTCTCAGTTGTGTTCTTCACCATGACAATTGTGGCACTCTTGAGTTCAGTGTCATTTCGAACAACATAATCAAGGTTAAAAAAAAAGTGCTATTCATGATATTTTTTTTCTGCCCATCTATTTGTCTTCTTTGATTTCTTCCAGGCAAATACAGTTGAAGCTTTACCCCCTGTCGGTTCCAAATTGGGGTCCAGGACCACCTTGAAATGTAGAGAAACAGGAAGCAAACCTCAGAAATTCAAAGTCTCCTGCCTTTATATGTCATTGAATGTGTGTGTTTGGACAGTTGTATGTTGGTGAGAGTGTGTGTGTGTGTGTCTCCTCCCAGTCTCCCAAAGAGCACAGAGAGCCACTGGTCCTCTCAGTAGGTGCCATTGTGAGTGAAGATGTGTGTGCAGGCTGACGGGCAAACCGTCCCATGATGAGGAGACAGCCCACTCCACTGTCTTCTCCCAAACAAAAAAAAAAAGTGAGCTGACTTATTAAGCCTAAACTAAATTTGTTTTTCTTTAGAAAAATGAAGAGGGGCTTGCATTCAAGTCTGCGATTAGGTGCAGCAATGTTGTCATGGAAACCTTTGTTGGAGACCAGCGCATAAGTATTTTTAATTTTTTGGGTGCCAGGTCCCTGCGCGCCGTGATGTTCTGGGATTTTGTCTGACACGACCAAGTTGAGTGTGATCATGCTTTGAAGCTTTTCCCGTGATCCAGTCGTTGTCTTTGGGTGGAGCGGTTTGAAAGGATATGAGGGGAGTCAACGAGGAATAGAAACGGTACTTTCTAATTGCTGATTCCGCTTATCTGCAGACCAACGAAGAAGAGAAAACTGGTTTGCAGCTATTCAAAACTATGTCAGTGCTTTAGACTGGAGCAGCTTCAAGGAGCTTCAAGGCTTCAAATTCGATTTCAAGTGGGCAATACCAGTGACATCATACAACATTAACCTTGAATCGACGTTTGACAAAGTGTTCTTTTGTTTAAGAGCACGTAAATATAATTTAATTCTGAACTTTTTCTACTTCGTAGCAGTAAGGTGCCTAACTTTCACTAATCTTTTGTTTCCATGGCAAGGCTGCCATCTGCTCTTTTAGTTTGGGGTCATACTGCTGCATTGAAACCCCTACTTTGACTCAAACACGGCAGCTGATCTGAGTTATTGAGGGCAAAAAGAAACACTGAAGACAGTCGAAATATTTCAAAGGGCCTCCGGTGTCCAACTCTCCTCTGAGGTGTTTGAGTCTCTGTCAAGAATAACAGTGAAGTGGCAGAACAATGGCCCCTTCTGGGAGTCTGAACCACTGCTTTTCTGATTCCCTCCCATGCTACCATCATGGATGTTGTAGAATAACTGGCCTTGGCTGATCAAATGCTCACCAAAATGCCTTTTCAGCTTGCTTTAATTGAAATATGCCTCTTCGAATGGCTTCTGAGTTCAGTCCAGACTGCGACAGAACACTGTGCAGATGTTTTATCAGCAGGGCCTCAGTGTTTAACCTTCACCTGCACCCTGGGGGACTTGATTACACTGCGATTTGTGTGCGTGACAATAATTGATCCCTCGCCTCAACTTGTGTATAATACTCAGCCATTAATCAGATATTATTGATGATGTATCAGGTCATCAATCCCCTTGGCTAGCGAGCAGCGTTTTTCAATCAGCCCGTGTGTGAACGGGAGCGCCTGTGATTTATGGCGGTGCAGTAGACGTATGCGATTTACATTAAGGCTCTGTTTTAATTACAAAAGTGCTTTTTGGAATTTCAATGTCCCGGTGATGTTTTATTCTAATGCGTCTCCAAGTTCTTGTAAAAACACATTGAATTGCTTTTTTTGGGGGGTTGCTTTTCGGGACTAGCTTATGAAAGCAGCAGGCTCAGCAGATAGACCCAGACTTCTCTCCCCCTGGACTCCTCGTCAGGGTCTTCCAACAGGACCTCTAACCTGCTCCCTGAAGCACCACCTTATTGTGATTGAAGGGTTTGACTAACTGATTCATGTAATGAGGAGGCAAAGCAGGCCCCAAGAGACCAACCCAGACAGTGTGCACATGTAAAGGTGGTCCACCAAGGACTATTTTGTTACCCCGGATTGGCGCCACCTGGAGCCAGGACTGGGTGTGGGCTTGTAATTTTAGTTTTCCTCCACAGGTCCAGGCCCGCCATGAATAGCATCAAGAAGTATGTGAAGGGGCCATCTTGATTGGCTAAGGGACTGTAGGCCAATGTCCACCAATCTCTTCGAGCTTCCTCTCTGTCTGGTGCAGAATGCGTTCGACAACCAATAGAACTTGCCTAAAAGGCTTTAAGTCTTTGGGCTTTGTAACTTTTTGTGATTGAGAGTTTTCACAAATGAACCAGAAAAGAAGAGGAAAAACTCCTATCTGAGCATTCACCTCCTCACTTTGCAGCCACCCCACCAAATGAAAAGAATAATTTTTCAGTATTTGTCATCACCGATCAAACAGAGCAGTGACTCATCAGATAATAAGATTTCAATAATCCCGTTTCAGGTAACCTGGCTTGCCTTTCCCGCCTACATGGGAACACCATGATTCATGATGCAAATATCCCACCTTTCATAAGTGATATTTATTCAAGAGGTTCTGTTTACATACTATGTAAAATTAGGTCGGAGAGAAGTGTTATTCATTTATCCATTTCTTACATGCCACTAAATTCCTAAATGTGAGACTCTCACTCTGTCCAACACATGTTCGCAAGGAGAGCAGCAAAGTAAAAACTATCACGCAACTTAAAAACAATGATAACGCACAAAAACAATTCCTTTAAGAGGACTAAGTCATTTTAATGTCGACATGAGTAAAACAGACGGTATCATGTCACATGGTGAGATTAGATTTTTTTGGGGGGGTGAGAGATTTGTTAAGTATCCATTTTTTGTCCCTGCAACTAAAAAATGAGTTGATTTTGCTATGTGATGATACTTTGGTTTACTCATCAATTCCGTCATCGACTAAAAAAATGTTCTTACCTGAACAAATATTTGTATCTTTGTGTCCATTAATCAAACAAATCAACACTTTTTCAGTCATTTCCCATTAAAAAATACAAACATATGACTGAAGAGGACAAACTCCTTTTTGCACAGCAGTGTGCAGATGCTTAGAGGGGGCCTTTCAATCAAAGTCACACTGACCAACCACAACAGTGTGTTTTTGTGTGTGTGTGCAAGTAACGCAGTCACAAGAGAAAGCCCGCTTCCTGTGTGCCTGGTGAACTGTCCATCCTTCCCTGGAAACGCGTGGGTGATGGCCAAATTAAAACCCTGGTGTGTCGGGTAAATAAAGTGGGCGCGCTTCTGCGTGCGCAGTCGTCAGGTACGACAGCACGAGGCTGTGTGTTTTGTCAGCAAGTGAGTTTTGTGAGTGATGGCTGTGTGTGTGTGTCTGTGTGTCTGTGTGTGGGGGGGCTCCCTGCCTCCCAAACAGATTAAAATATGAGCACAAGTAATTAGTATTTGAATACCAAAACAATAATTTAACAACACGCAACCACACAAATACAGACATTAATCTCTCACGCTGAAGAGATATTACACCTAGACTCATAATTCCAGGGGAGCGAGAAACATTAACATAAAAGAAAGTAATTATACTGAGCTAATATGTGTATTTTTCCAGGGTTCCCTTCACTTGGTTTATATTTAGTAGCTTTTTGTCTCCGCGAAGATGTAATAAATTAGTGTTGACATTTTCTGAGCGATTCCTTCTCTTGCAGCGATATCTTGTAGCTGGAGGCAGCGCAGCAACAATGGAGGCAGGAGGAAGTCTTTTTGGGGAGATAATTGTTACATCTATGAGACATGTTGAGCTCTTTTTCCCCCAATTGGAGTGAAAACAAACAAAAACGTGTGAGCGAGGAAAAAAAAAACAAACTGGCTAAGTTTCAAAAAATTGACCCAAATCCTTCTGCAACTTAAATCAAACTTTCTAGATGTAGGTTAAAGCGTGTCTAATGTTATTTTCCCCCCAGACCACCTTTCATAAAAAAGTTGCGGACCCCTTTTAGCAATCTCCATTTGGTCAGAACATTACACCTAAAGTGAACACTGCTGTTACCTGTTAGGAGGGTTTTGATTGTCCAACTTCGATTACAAACACAACTGGAAGCACTCACAGATCGCCCACCTCCGCCGAGGTGCCTGCTACTCCTCCTTCAACCTCAAACGCACCACTCTCTTAAAGGAGCCACACACTCTCATGACACGCCAAGGAAACATGGCCTCTCACCGCTTTGGACGGCTGGATGACCAGTTCCGAAAGCTGTGGCGTACCAACCTGGTCACTTTGATGCCTGTGTGCATTCAGTCCGAAACACAAGCAAGACGTTGGCCAAGAAACATTCCCCAAACTCTTTTTTTCCCCGTGGAAACTAGAATTCTTTTTAGATTTCGCACTTGTCTGCACAAAACAACTGAACTGAACCCAGACAACATCGTTCCTGGCATTCCCACATACACAGATACGGCAACGAAAGAGAGAAAAAACAAAACCCTAGACTGCAGGACCGAACCATTAAGCAGCCGGCGTGCACACAGAGCAGATGAAAGGAGCAGAGTATGGATGTGGCTGTTTGACTGCCTGTGCATTTTAATTGGAAGGGGAACTGGAGCAGAACGCGCCATAACGCATCTCATTGCAGTGTGCAAATATTGTCTCACACATAACGGGGAATGTACCATAATATCGCACGGTGGTACGCCTGGAGAAACACTGGCTGCGGCGCGACTCTACACACGGGAGCGGGGTTCGCTTTTTCTTTACTCCTGTTGAAAAGCAAAACGCCGGCTGATATGGCTGAATGTTGCATGCTGGGATGCTCCAAATAACTCCGCTTCATTGAGCAAAAGGAAATCACTTGGAAAAAGAATGAAATAAACCCTCGAAGGGTTTTTGTACCACGATGAACCAACAGAGGCAGCGTATCATTCCCTGAGTGAGTGAGGCTCAGACGTCCCAGAAAGGTCAGCACACGGGCCCGACGAGACCCTCTGAGGGGACGATTTGGGGCCACATACCACCAAAACTCATGTTATCTGTAGATTCAGTCTGATACTGAATCTGCAAAGCTGCAAAAGTTGACAAATGTCAGTGCAAGATACTCACCGCACAAAGTCTTCCAGACACCTCTGTGTGAAAGGAGCCTGGTCTTCGCACCTTTTAATGCTATCCAGTCTGATTACTACCGACTGATCAGATTACCTCCGAACAACTGGCCCCTGATGATGTTCTCTGCTGTTGGTCTTGGGAGTTGTAATGAGAGGCATTTGATAATATGACGGTCTGCAGACGTGCAGTTAAACTCAGAGATGCGGACCAAACTCCTCACGCCTCTAAGCTTATTGTTGTGTTCCTCAAATGATGTATTCACCGCTTTGGTGTCAAGCTGAGTTGAGTATTCTCTCATACCATGCCATGTTTTTTTTGTTTGTATGTTATGTTATTCATGTTGTTATTATGTTATGTTGTTTAAGTTAGTATGTTGTCATGTTGTTTGAGTCTCCCTCGTGAATATTTTTGCAAAGACACTTTTAAAATATCGATTTAAACCAGCTTTAAATTCAAATCTAGAAATTTAAAACACAGATGCTGCGGTTGGAAAAATAAAATAAATTCAGTTTAGATAAAAAGATTTCATTGAAAAGTTGCAGTGTAACCAATTTAAATATATAAAACTTTTATTCTGTACACTTTGAGATTATCTTTTCATAACATTACCATCTGCATTGATCTCAAAGACCTGACCAATCAGGGGTTTGCGTTGAAGTTTTTTTCTATACGACAGATCAGATCCTTCATGTCTTTTCAGTTGAGTTGTTTTTTTTCCACATTTTTCTCCATTAAAGTGCTTTCATCATTTTACTAGAACCCCCATAAGACCTGATTTACACTTCGGAAAACCTTTTTCGTTGAAAGCAGGACTCTCAAAAAAAGAAACCCTGCTCATGGTTAAAAGCAAACATATTGACAGAGCATCTCTCATTTATGGGCTCCAGAAAGGAGAAGCTGGAGCTCATTTCCCAGTGTGAAACGCAGCCGCTCTCACTCGCCAGTCTTCCGATCTCTCAGCTCACGGTGAAATATTTTTGTGAGCGTTCTCATGAAAACGAGCAAGTCTTGAGAAGCACTCTCCCTCAGAAATCAAACCGCTTGTTGCGCTCGATGAATTCTACAAACAAAATTGACTTTGCTCGAACTTAGATTAGCTCTTAAGTCGTTTATCTGAACTTTGTTGATAGAAAAACAAAAACAATAAAACAGATTGAATTAGTGTGAGGTAAGTTGCTCTGACGAATGTTTTGGCACAGCACAAACACCCTGGCGAATCTCCCTTGGAGGAGCTGAACACACTTTGGCTGAGTGGGGGTGGGGGGGGGGGGGTTGGAGCATCGGCGGGGTAAACCTTGGACAGGCCGCCAGTCCACCGTAATGCAAATATATGCACACTTGCCTGTGGGATCGAAGCCCTCTTTCACATGGCCGGGCTTCACATGGCAGCCCTACAGCACCACACAGTATTTGGGCTTTCGGGTGTCCAGGAAAGCAATTCCCACGGACCAGCTAAGGCGGCACTCTGTGCTTTCACACGGTTCCAGAAGAGCTGATGCATGTTGGAGTGATGAGTGAAGCCACCGGGAGGCTTCAGCACGACATGCAAAAATCAATGTTTTACGTCCAGGTTGATGTTTCTGTTAGTTTGCTCGTCCGTTAGCACTCATTCCAGTGCGTGCTTCCCTTGGCTGTTGTGAACTGATCAGTGTTGACTGATTGAAAAACGCTAACCCAACCCAGCACCCACCACCTTCTCAAAGGTCCTCCAGAGTTTTCAAGTCGTTTGCACTGAGTGTGATCAAAGTATTTGCTCCTGATCAGACTGAATCACAATTTCATTGGGTTTAATATCAAGCTACCAGTCAGGAAGTAACTGGGACATGCTTTTTTTTCTGATTAAAACACCGTCTCTAGGTTTCCCCATGAAAAACATTAGAAGCAAGCCGTAAGACATAATAATACCCCTGGTAAACACTTTCCTGGAGGGAGCCCTGAGGGCCAACTTCACATTGACTGACAAGCTAATGCTATACCACGGAGTAGCTAGAAAACAACCCCCCCCCCCCCCAAACAAGCATGGTTTGTTTTGGGTATCCAAACACAATTATCCCTGGTTGATTTATGTTGCCATGCTGTCTGCACTCTATTATTATCATCGTTATTACTTTTTTTTTTTTGGAAAATCAGTCCCGTCTGATTGCTGCATCGCCAGCCAGGTGATCGTCTGCGAGCTTCGGTCACGTCATGTTCGGTGGACTTGATGGGAGCGGCGTTTCATATTCTGCGCTTGGTTTATCGCCAACCGCGTCATTAGTCATCAGTCGGGGGGGCAGCAGAGGCATTCACGCCGAAATGATTGGGGCTTAAAAACGAGACGCGACGAAGCCGTGGCGTGTGGTCTGTGCGACGCCGCGCGAATCGTTTATGCACTTGTTGGTCCACAGACACCGCCAGCACACATATTTACATTCACGCACTGTCGGTTCACACTCTGAAATAACATCCTGTACGCATGGCGACAGTCAAAATTTAGGAAACAACAGCCACATGATGATTTTAGGCGAATATTTCCACACAGAAACATACAAGTGCTGGTTTCTTTTACAATTGGTTTGCATGGATTTTAGAGTGTGTGTGTGTGTGTGTGTGTGTGTGTGTGTGTGTGTGTGTGTGTGTGTGTGTGTGTGTGTGTGTGTGTGT
>JAUESF010000047.1:105509-133840 GCA_032274765.1 Malacoctenus tetranemus
TGTGTGTGTGTGTGTGTGTGTGTGTGTGTGTGTGTGTGTGTGTGTGTGTGTGTGTGTGTGTGTGTGTGTGTTCCTTTGCTTACACTGAAAAGCGTGAAAAAAAATCCTCCCTCTGTTGGCACACAAACAAAAACACTGTCACCACCTGAATGCGGCTTTTACATAACTCCTCCCGACCCCGACTGTCGCCTCTGTAGCATGCACACACAAACAGATCCACAGACCTGCTGAGCCACATGCTTTGTGTAACCCCCCCCCACACACACACACACACACACACAGAATGGCCTGGTTGCATTTCGCACAGTTCTCGGTGTGGCTATGGCTGAAAAGAACGCTGGATGGAACGGAAATCAGCTCCAAAACAAGCGTAGGCTTTGATTTCTTTTTCCCATTACGAATATAAACAGGCAGAAAGACACATTTTAACGAAGGTCCAACACAGGACCAGAACTCAGAGTTCCTGTTCGTAATCAGAGCTTCAAAATTCCCAAGACAAATTTATTTCATGGATAGAGGCGAGATATTCATGTTCCAGGGTAGAACTCATTGGTCACGAGGTTATTAGAGTAGTTTGATTCCATCACAGTGACAATTTAGTCGGCGTGTTGCAGATGCAAATCGTCGGTCGATTCCGTGCATCGTGCTGAGGATCCTGGCTGGTCAGGAGAACCGGACTGCTGTTGCGTCCTGATCCAATACTGTGTCATGCCATGATGGACAGCTGAAAGGCCTTCCTGTCTCAGCTTTGTTGATTCCTTCACTATAAAGAGGCACCAACTCATACAACAAATCATGTAATTGTTGTCTACATGCTTTAGTGAGGTAATTGTACATTAGAAAATGCGTTCAGTAAGTCCTGCGATGGTCAATGACATCGCCATTTGTCAGCGTGTGTCACATACAACTCCGGTACAAGCAGATACGTCGGCGTGCAATGTCAGGATGTGACCGGACCAATAAAGAGGCTCAACTGAGCAAACGCCTAACGCAGCTCAAACTGTAGCAGCAGACAGAAAAAAAAGGAACCTATAAACAAAGCTTGGATTTTCAAATTTCACTGATATTTTGTGCTTGCAACTTCATTCTCTTCACTTCTGAGGACGATGAAGACAAACTCTTTTCTGTGGGAGGTAACATTGGCATTTGGAAGCCAGCACGTGTGCATGTGTGTGCGTGTGTGTGTGTGTGTGTGTATGCGCGTGCGCACGCGTGCTGTGCGAGCTGTGTGGGAGGGCTGGCAGGATGGCGTGCACGCAGCAGTGCCTGGCGGTGCGCTGCGAGGGCAAGCAGCCTCAGCATAGTGAAGATCTTTTTGGTTAAATATGCTAAATCTTGTGCATATTCCAATGCTGCGTTCACTCTTTTGTGTGTATGTGTGTGTGTACGTGTGTGTCTGTCGGGGGGGGGGGGGTAGGACAGTGCATGCACAAAGAGATCCGAGAGAAAACTCTTGTGAAAGCAGCAGTTAAAATCAGCCTGAAAGAACTCAACAGGACTATCGACAGGAGAAAAAAAAAGGCTCCCACATAATGAACCTACACACGCTTTTTTTTGTTGTTTTGTTTCCACTCTGAAGTGCTTCTGTGAGCTTGCCACACATCTCTCTCCTGATGGCACCACTGGCATCATTCTTGCACAAAAGACACTCAGGAGGTTCATAACACCTCCCTTCATTTACTTGATGCATCAGGATGCGGAAGGACGGACGTTATTTAGTACCAAGGACGGGGGGGTGAATGATAACCTCTTTCGCTGCAGGCTATTCTTTTCAAATTTCCAAGAGAAAAGAACACTTGCATCACCTTGGGCTCCAAAACATAGAAAGAAATGACACATACCTGTACATGGTACCAACATGTGTGGGACCTCCAGCTGTTAAATTGGCTAATTCGAATGGTGACTCAGTCTTTAAGTTCTGGCAGGTTGTGGCTCATTTTGATGCAATGAGTGACTGACAGCAGCACACAACACAACACAACCCAACACAATGCCGTGGAACCATTAAACTACAACCACAAACATTAGCTGCATTTACATGAGCACCTTTTCCATTGCAGCAGCAGAGCGCACCAAGGCGTTGTCCCACTCGCGACGAATAACACCATTTCCACTTTCTGGCCAATCAGCGACCTGCAGTCTGCTGATGTCAGCCTAACTTGGCAACAGCAATGCCCAGGTCAGTTCCAGTAAGCTAGCGAGACAAGAAGGATCTCCTGAACCTTTACAACAAAACGTTAGTGGGAGGGTGTCCACTATTGTCCTTCATAGCTCCCAGGTTGTTCAATGTCCCTTCTAAACCCTCCTATAGGTCTGAGAAAAACATACTGGAACAGGTTCAACATGAGGCGAGAGCAGTATTTAGATAGTAGACCAACTGTCTGCATGTCTTTGGGTGGTTGGCGGAAGTGCTGCAGTGTTACCTTCACCAACCCGGTGGCATTTTAAACACAGAGTAATCATTTAAGAGAAAATTACATCTACGAATTCTTCCATTGGATTTTTCTTTTTTTTTTTAATGCTCTGCTCCTTCAGTGTTTAGATGCTGCGATGGTTCAGTTGCTTTGGAGGTGGACCACATAGATTTCATTTTGATTAACTTGTTCCACTTCGGTTGTTCTAATTGCTTTTTATGGCCTAAGCTGCTTTCTAAATGGCGCCTCAGGTGTTGCCGTTGCTACAGGCTTCCTTCGTAGTGATCCAACTGGGCAGCAAGTGTGTTTGTTGGCCTTCGTGAAGCTTCGGTCAAAGTTGTAGTGAGTGAAACTCCCGATATTAGATCAGGAATACCGACTGAAAAGTCGTCAATGGGTGGGGGGAAAAAAAGAAGATTGTTTATACATTTTTGAATAACTTTTTTTCTGTTACCAGCGTCTGTGTGTGACTTTGTGAAGTTTCCTGTATGGAGTCTATAAATATGGATAACGCACAGAAGACTGTTTACCTGTGAAGCACTTCAATCAGTCCGTCACTTGGAGGAAGAGTAAAGGAAATGAGAAGAAAAAAAAAAAGAAGCTTTCAGCAGGTTTGGATTCTCTCCATATTTAAATGTGAACACACACACCACACACGCACACACACACAAACAAACATCAAAAGCCGTCTACCACTTATTAAAGATAATAAAAAGGAACCTCCTGAGTTTCTAACAGTTATGCTCAACAAACCAAAACAAACATTAACAAACACAAGGAATTTACCCTTTTATTTCCTCTCTTTTTTTTTGGCTAATCTTGTTGTGCTAAAACAAAAATGTCAAAATCTGCACCGTTACGAAAGACCCACCAGATTTCATTGATATAAGACAGCAAACACACCAGATGAAGACTCCTACACTTCCATCACTGGCGTGACTGACTGTCGATGATTTGATCCTGCCATTTGATGTTCGAGCGCCGCCAAGTCGGACTTGGGCTGCTGCGCGGTGGGCCGGCAGGACTGCTCGGAGCTGCGCTCCCGTCGTCTCTCTCGCTTTGCGCCGGGGAGCAGCTCCGACCGTCCGCCAACCCCGTCCCACGTAATGAGCCCAGATATTGGCTGCATGGGTGTGCAGGTGGAGTCAGATGGGAGCAGGCGGTGCCCCCCCCCCCATTTCAGCCCCCTCAATACATGTGAATTCACATTAAATTTATACTGTATATATATAAAAATATATAGATACACTCCAGCCTTGAGACCTTTTTCATCTTCATGTGTGATTGCCTGCCTTGGACGTAATATTCCTCAGAAATGCCTTCAAATAAATGCTTTTCACTCACCTTGAAAGCGTCAACCGTCTATCAAATAACTGGCATACAGTGATTATGAACGTTGTGCAGGGTGTAAAATAAAAGCTATTATAGATATTTGTGCGTTTGTTTTTAATTACGAAGACGTATGGTCGTCCGTTTTGCTCTGTAATCATATTCGAAGCTTCAGTTTTCAAATTACATTCCAATGTTTGGTCATAGATTGAGATCCAATTCCAGCTCTATTTTTCTTAGCTCCTGGATAAAGTGGATAAATTCTTTTTAGTCCAGACTGCAGAGTTAGTAAATCCATCTATCCCACACCCCACTGGGGTGCTAGCGCAACTGATGTGCACGCCCCCCCCCCTCAATCCGTCAATACAAATCTGATATTTTTGTTTGTTGGTATTCAAATTTTGTCAGAATTGTGAAATTCTACTTAACAGCCTGACTGGGTTGTGTAACAGTAACACAATGCATCGAGGAAATTGGGCTCAAATAAACCTGCAAAATCCTTTTCTTTTGTCAGTTCCACTCAGCTGACTTCAATGCACCCGGTTCTTAAAGGGAAAGAGGAACTGTTCATCATAAAACACACTCATAAATATTCCAAAAAGTGCCACTAACGTTGGACTGCTTTGATATTGAGACCCAACAAAGTGAAAATGGCCGCGGATAAGTTGAATTGAGGAGGTCGTGTGCCATTAACCGCTTTCAACGATTTAATCGATGAACCAGAATGTTGTGGGACGGGAAAGAGACTGACTCAGGCGCAGGACAAGACACAACAGAAAATCCAAGTATTTTTTAACACCAACCCAAATTAAAACACACCGAAAAACCGAAATGTGCCTGAAGAAACTAACTCAAAGCCAAACCCTCTAACAGCCTGAAACCGACGGAACCAAGACTGACCACCTAAAGGAAAAACTGGAGCGGGTGCGAGAGCTAGAAGACGGCAGGCAGAGCAGGTACAGGCTGGAGCAGGAGTAGACGAGGGAGGCTGGCGGAGCAGGTATGGGCTGGATTTCAGGACCGATGCGACGGGAGGGGGCGGGCGGAGCAGGTGCAGGCTGGCGATGACGTAGGCGTGATGGAAAGGCAGGCGGAGCAGGTGTGCGCTGGTGGCAGAGAAGATGCAGACAGGGAAGCCACGCATAGAGGTCAACGAGCAGCAGACTGCGCATGGTCTTGCAGCAGCCCAGCCAGTCACCGCAGATTGGAGCTACCTGCTAACTCTCGGCGCCACACCTGGCTCACGCCCACCTGAGAGGGGGGACGGGGAAAACATGGAGAGAGGGAAGGGAGCGGAAGAGGAGGCACTGCGCCACACTGGAGGCAGCAGAAAGAGCATTGCCGTTTCGAAACATTCTTCATCTTCCCGCACATATTATGAACATGCATGAAGAATTTCTGTGACGCGGAGAGGGATCGCTGCGTCTGCAGACAGATTCTGTCCTGATAATATCAGAAACATGAGCAGGCGGAGGTGTGTTTTCTCCATCCCTCCCACCTGCTTTTAGCTCAATCTGATGATGCTGATACGCACGATCAGAATTATTAAACACAACCAAGTCAAGGCATCATTCTGCACTCCTCTCATCAAGTCTTAAGGTAAACATTTTGTCTTAAAGCTAATGTCGACATTCAATGATCACAAAAAGGCTGCGTCCTTTCCACATGCCAGTCGAAGCCTCTAACTTCATGTGGTCAGACCGTTATTGTCCACCATGTTTTGGAAATACACTTTAGGCCTAAAAAACAACTTCTTCGTCCCACTCCCTCCAAGTCACGGCTGTCACACATAATCGGAGTCGAAACCGTCCCACCAGAGTAGCCCAGTTTGGCCCCTTTGGGTGTCACCACGAAGGAGAAATGTAGCAAGACGTTGCTTAATATTTTTAGAACACTCTAAAGCATGTATGAGGAATCAAATAGTTAGAAACAAAGGCAGACTGAAGCACAGCAGTAAGTCCCAGGACCGGCCGGCAGATAGCAACAATAGCCACCAGCCAACAGATCAGTGAAAGCTAGCGACCTCAATGTCTATGAACGAGTTGAAAAGTTGAACATGGATGTTTTTGAAACTTGGAGCATTAAAACAAATGGAGAAAAAAAGGTAAGCACTAAAAAGTTTGTGGTAATTAAAAGGACATGATGGCCACACCAGCTGATGGCATGATTGAAAGCCAACTGAAAACCATGAAAAATGGGATTTCATTTGATTCGGGTGGTGCGTTTCATTTATAGACTCTTTCCACGTCCACGTTCCATCGAACGATGCCTTTATGTGGGCCGACTTGATTTAAACAAGTGTGACACTCAGCTTGAAATAGTGACTCTTGAAATCTGCACAGTTCAGTTTGCCTCCTTTATGAATCACTCATCCCGTTTTAGTTTAAAGGAGCAGTTTGTCAGATGTCTGCAGCTCAATCAAACTTTGAAATTTAAATTTGTCATCTAGATGAGACAGTGAAAAAAAAAAAAGCTTCTCCACCAGATTTAAGACAAAGAAAAACAGCGCATAACCAAACATCCTGGAATCTGGAGCTCTATCAATGGCAATTTCTTGGTCTCACTTGAGCGCAATGAAGCTTTGAATCTAGAGGCAGGACGATGTCTGTAGGGGGGAAAAATGAGAGGATTGTGCTACAGATGGAATAGGAATTAGAGAGTACATTGAACCAGAAAGCTTGAAAAGGTGAGAGGGAGAGAGAGAGAGAGAGCCCTCGCTCCGAGGCGCTCACCTCTGCCTGAAGAAACCTCATTTTCCTCCTCTGATGTCTGCTTCCATCCATCACTCTCCTGCTCCTCCTCTCCTTGTCTCCTCCGTTTCCAGCGTCGGCGTTCGCTCTGATTAATGAGCGGCGCCCTGCTTGAACCTATTAACAGCGTGTAATACCGCTCTGTCTGCAAATAGCCTGCACCGTCCAGACCTACTTTTTACACTTCTCAAGGTAGCGCTGGCCTATTAGGGCTGAGCTCGGACTCCTGTGCCACCCCCCCGTCTCCAAGCTGGGTAGCCCCCTTCTTTTTTTTTTTTTTTTTAATCATAACTCTATTTTTTGCCCTTCTTCCTCCCATCACGTCTTTCCGTGCCTCCTCCCCAGTTGTCTTCCTCGTTTCTCCGTGTCAGTTACTCCTCTCTCTCTCTCTCCATCCTCCCTGGCTATCCTTGGCCCTATTAGGGTGGTCAAGTCGGGAGATTAATCGACCTCAGAACCACATCAATCAAAAACGGAGAGGATGAGATAGAGAGAGAGAGAAAAAAAAGGAACAACTTGAAGGAACTTGCCGCTCCCTAAACCTAGTTTTTACAGTGAGAGCTCCTCCTTTCCTAGAAACCTACTATTCATTTGCCTGCCAGACGTTTGCTTAAGATTCTGTGCAACAGCCTTTTAACCTGCTCAAATCAATACATGATTATTCAGAATATAGAGAGCGAACAGTTAAAATTAATTAAGCTCATATAGAGCAAAGTTGAGGACCAACTGATCCTTCCATTAAAAAGCCCAGAGCATACAAGTCAATAACTAGGAGGCAATTGCACCTCTGAATGCTAAGTAACGGAAAAAAGTGGTTCAACCAGTTCTACTGCTGATTAGTCATATATGTGTGGTACATGAGGTAAAGGAAGTACACTTGATTAGAATCACCAAATACATTTAGGACCTTGGATTTTCTGATACTTGACAAATGAACTGTTATAGCGCAACAGCATCACTGTCTGAAATGTGGAGTTACAAGAGGAGACCTGCTGCAACACCATGACCCATATTGAGCTGTGTTAATGGTGCACTACTACACCTCGAAGACCCTGATAGCGATCTTGAAGCCACTGTGGGCTTTGGACAAGAAGAGATCAATCGGTATTTGCGCAATGTTTTTAAATAGAAAGGATTCGACCAACCTCCAGGGGGCCATTGGGTAAGCCTTAGACGAAGGGGGAACTGCTACAATAAAATAACTTAAGTTTTCAACAATGTAAAATGTCAAGGTGGAAAGTGGTGCCAGATGATGCGAGCAAAAAACACTTCTGCCGAAATGAAAGCAGGCATCATCGAGTTTTAATATAATGATGCATATGCTGCCGGGCAGAAAGAACTGTGTTACTGAGGCTTTCATTAAGAAATCGTTGTCAATTGTGGTCACAAAACAAAAGGTGCTAAATTACAAGAGATGTTTTCAAAAATGTACATTTTATGCAAAAAAAACCATCAAAAAATGTCACAAAAAAGACTCATGATGATGTACAGTCCCTCACTGAGCAACAACCGTCTTCCTCGTGAGTTATTTGTCATCCCCTAAATGGCTTTTGCTGATGGACTGAAACTGGAAGAAATTTCAGCTTGCTCAGCTTGGTTGAGGTAGAGAAGGGCTGGCCTTCAATCCAGAGGTTGGTAGTCTGACTCCCACCTTGTGTTGCCCATGTGTCCAAGTGTGCTCGAGCAAGAAACTGATCACATGCAGTATTTGGCTGAAGCCTGACATCAAACTAGCGAGGAGTTGCGAGTGCCTTGGGAGTCTGGACTGCTCACATCTCCTTTTGTCTTTAGAGGTGATTCTTCTGAAACAGCCCTTTCATTGGGAAGATGAGTTTCCACACTCGCATATCAGGTTCTCTTTAAAATACAATTGCTCTCCAACCTTAGGAAAGAGCGGTGGCCTTGTTGAAGTGGACATTCAACCACAATACCGGTGCGATGCTGAATCCAATCCTGGCACCACCACTGTGGACCTGTGAGCGAGGTCCCAAATATTCTGATAGCTCCTTATATGCACCCAGTTGACCCCAAAACATAGTTTTTTTTAAAGAACGATTTACACTACAGACACATTTATAGATTGTTGTAGGAAGAAATGGCACAAAGTGGCCTCCTGAGGGAAATGAGAGCGAGCCAAAATGAGGGGGGAAAAAGCCAAGAGGACCTTCAGATTTTTAGTGCTGATTCTCTGTGGGTTCATCACTGTGAGTCACCCACTTGACAAATTATGGCTGCTTTCACATCGTCAGTTTGTTGATATATGAAGGGGCATTAGCCGGTGTTGATGGGGAGTCAGGGAGAGTCGCCGCGAGTGGATGAGTCCAATGTCCCTCACTGTCATCTATTGTTACTGATAATGGGAGACAAGGTGAGCCCATAAAGTGGTCCAAGGAAGTTATTTCGAGCAATCATTGGCTGCCGTTTACACTAAAAGGACATTAACAGTGCTTGTAAAGAACTCGCTCCTCGTGGCGGCGCGAGGTGAAAGATGAGATTTGGAAAGGAAATAGAACTGCTGAAGGAGAAAAGTGAGAAAGGACCTGAGTGGAAAAAAAGGTAATGAAGTGAATTAATGGGACTTAGTTCTTCCTTTCCACCTCGAGTCCGGTAGGTGCATCATGCGAAGTGGCGAGCCGAACCGAGTGATGTTCCAAGAAACAAGTGGGAGAGTAGGCAGGATCAGTGCTGCTGATTAAATAGTGTCAGTACAAAGTTTTACACTACTTTCCTGTGCCAGGCCTCCCAGCTGTACACTCAAACACAAACCTGGACAAAGGTTTGCTTTGATGGCTTGACGATGCAAATCCGAGCAGCGGGTGCCTATACGCAAAATGCAGTGCAGAGGAGAAGAGGTCTTGGTTCATGTTTTCAGTTGACCTTTGTCATGTTGTGCGTTTACGTGGTTCAGAATCAGAAGAATCAGAAGTACTTTATATTTCCTGTCCAAGGTCAGACACATAAAAACAAAAAAACAACGTACGGGGCAGGAGGATGTTCCGGCCGCCATCTGCGGCTGCAATTTACGGCAGCCAATAACGGCGTACCATCCTTAGGTACAAGATCGAAGAACGATTGAAAAGGGATAGCAGGCTTTGCGGCATAGGCGTTGCTCTTTTCTGATCTGGTTTCTACAATCGATGACAATTCTGTGCACCTCTGTGTGTTTTAAAATTTGTTTTACTTCTTCTACACAGAACAGACAGGGTCTCTCTTGATGCTGGACCGAGACTCGCATTCACGAGGGTGACCGAGATCTCCAGTTTGATCCTCAGAGTTTGCATTCACACTGGCCCTTGAGGAGCAGACTCCGCCCCCCCACTGCCCCCTCCCCGGGGACTCTGGTCCTCGTAGCAAATATTCAAACAATAACTGGGTTGAATGCAGCCTTGAGGAGAATCTAGCAAGGTGCCAATAAAAAAATACAAATAAAATGACTAATCCACTGCTTCCTGCTTGTTTTCCATGATGGAGCTGAACTGTTGTTCAAAACACTGAACCATTAAAATGTTCAGGGGGGGAAAAATGAACAATAAACCAGATAAAACTAAATAACAACTGTCAGCGAGCACAGATATTTGCACCTACTTTCCATCTGAAGCAAATTAGAATCAAATTATACATTTTCATCTTGCTGTTATAATGACTATTATTTTCAGAGAGGAGTGAAACTACCTCAGTGAACCGGCGGCGCGTCTTCCCCCTGAATGCAGCACTAAATAAGGCTCTCTCTGCCGCTCTGCCGAGACGGGAACACACAAACAGAGGGAATACAATACATACATTTATTCCCTTTCATTATGAATGGATGATATAATTCGCTCAAAGCAGACTGCTCTCCACGCCGCAGAACAACGTGTACCAACATTGCATTGAGAGCCGAGCGATGGGGGGGCGAACAAGAGGAGCCGCGAGAAAACGCTGGCGAATGAAACATTGAACACCGTCGGGCCTGTCGGCCGACACTTTTGCCCTCCGGATAGCAAGGAAACAAGTGCATGAACTTCGGGGGCGGGAGGGGGGAGGGGGAGGGGGGGACGAAAATAAAAGAGGGAAGGAGAGAAGAACAAAGGGAGAAAGTGAAGGGGAGAAATACCAGATCTTGAAGGGTTGGAGGGAGGAGTGTGTGTGTGTGTGTGTGTGTGTGTGTGGGGGGGGGGGGGATACACAGCGAAGGAGAAGGGAGAGGGAAGGCGGCAGTAAACAATGGTGAGAATAGAGAAGATGAAGTGAAAGGAGGAGACGCAGATTCAGGCGGACAGATTAAAAAAAAGAACGAACCACGAGTGGGGGAGAGGGGAAAAAAAAAAGAACAGTGGGATGTCGCTGTGGTGCTGGTGATCTCACTTATGGAGATGGTTTGATTTGTGAAAAATGGAGCTTTGGAAAATGTGACAATTTGACAGTAGCCTGGGGTGAGCAGTCTGGGATCACCACACTTCTTTCTGAAAACACCGCCTCCTCTTTTGCTCTCTGGATCGAGGAAGAAGAAGGGAAAAAAAGAAGTGGACCTGTGTACCTGTTATGTAAGCGAGACCCGACACAAAAGACACAAGAGGAGAAGTCCATATCCAGAACAATGGCCAAACCTGGAGAGCTGAAATTGAGGAAAATTGCCCACTAAAACTGTCAAGTACAATTCTCTCACTGTAGTTTTTTTTTTCCTGGTCCCTCTCTCTGTTGATGGCATA
Organism: Malacoctenus tetranemus; assembly: GCA_032274765.1. Lineage (NCBI taxonomy): Eukaryota > Metazoa > Chordata > Actinopteri > Blenniiformes > Labrisomidae > Malacoctenus > Malacoctenus tetranemus. The sequence continues at coordinate 116,691 of JAUESF010000047.1, forward strand.
TACACCGGGAGAAATAAAAAGGAGGCCTGAGTGTAATTGGGTTGCCATAGAAACCTGTAATTGGACTGCTCTCCTTTTATCCTCACCCCTCACTTTTTTTCCTAATCTATCTACTGACCCAAAAACACACATTCGGCTCCACGCGGCAACATTTTCCAAAGGAATATGCAGCCCATGGAAAAAAAATTACCAGGTCAACACCCGGGTTAACCTGACGCATCCACTGCACATACTCCTGTCAGCTCCCCGTCTCTTGACGTCGTGACGTACATTGTCTAAGGGTGGTGGTCCAAAAATAGTGTGAACCCATGAAGGTGGGACACAGACGTTATACATCAGTGAGCCTGTCTCAGAGGCGTTCAACATGAGGACAACTACAGATATCTGTAAGCAGGAGGCCGTTGAACCGAAGGGGGCCTTTAAGCATTGCCTGTGAAGAGTGAAGACCACGTTAGTCCTTGTACAAGCAGGTCGTGTTAGCAGCCCGCACTCGACAGCGAGGATCAGGTGCCAGGTGAATGGCATCGTTTTGTTGTTACTGTTTGGCAATATGATGTCTCTGAAGATTTGCTAGCTCATAAACAGTGTCGGTGTGGTTCCAACTTGGTTATAGTGATGCTTAGAAAACCTACAAGGAGTAAGATCACTGGGCTTGGAACCTGGAGTGCCGATGCACAGGCGTAACATGGATCGAAACAAATGTCCAAATTGACTAAAAGCATAAGCAGAGCGGCAGCATGAACAGCGAAGCAATCGCATTCTGCTTCATGCGTCAGTCCTGAATGGGGCTTGAAGTGGCTCGCTGAGAACGCCCATTCATGGATCCCATTTATGCTGAAACATCAACACAGATGACGCCTGACTGAGTTTGCGTTGCCTGAGTCAAACAGGTCCATCTGGAGGAGCGTTGATAACCCGCTCCGACGAACGGAGTATCAGTCACTGCCTGAACTTACTCATTTTTGACTGCTTCTTTGTACACTATGTGCCATATTTCCCCTGTGACACGAAGGGGCTGGAGATAAACAATCTCACTGTCCCATCTCGGCACGATCACCGACGTCTTGTCACCCCGAGGTTCGATCGGTGTGCAAATGCGCTTTTGCGCCCCTCGTGTGAATTGGAGATCGGCTATCATGCCCCTCTTACCGGCGGACATTTTTGAACCCCTTAAACTCATGTAGTTACAATTAATTAAGAAGGATTTGACACAGCTGCGACCGCCTGCGTCTCACTTATTAATGTCAAATAGTTTTTTCTTTCAAGTTTTAATTGAAAACGTGGAATCGTCCGACTTTCTAATTGTGGCACTTGTGCTCCCATTACGAGCGTGTGTGTGTGTGCATGTGTGTGTGTGTCTGTGTGTGTGTGTGAGGAGCTCCTCAACATTGTCATCTCAGCAGCATGTTAATATAGGCGATAAGTAAGTTAGCTCCTGTCTCCTTAAGAGGAGACGGTAATACAGAGTACAGTCTAAATTTGGGACGCGTTCCTCCTCCTCAGACGTTCCCGTCAGCATGTGAATGGGTGATTACAGTTTACAGACAGAAATATTACACCCCTCAAGGAAATGAGACACCAAAACACAGATATTAGACACATTAGGCAATGTGAGGGGAACTTTCTCCGCTAAATTAATCAAAAATGAGATGAATTAGAGGAAGTAATGTTGGAATTTGAAGAACGAATTGAAATCCGAGTGATATAAATCCACTCGTAATGAAAGAATATTGAATTTTTAATGTTCCAACTTATAACTGATAGAAAACTAATAAAAAATGGCACATTCAAAAAGCCAGTTTAATGCATGAAATGAGTCACGGCAGGCTTTTTTTTGCTTGGTATTCAGCTGACCGCAAATCTATTAGGCGAAAGCTACGCAAGTCATAATAAACACAAGTCATTGCAGTAGAAGTGATGTTAATCTAAAATGATTAGAAACAGTCAGTGTCCACTTGGAGTTCTTTAATAAGATAATCATTCAACTTTACGAATGCAGTCAAACATCTCTTTTAGCCCTGTTTATCCATTTACAAATCAGAAGCTTCCCTTTCCAAACAAGACTCAAATTCCGAGAGTCAAATCGAACTGAAGATTTTTCAGTTTTGAGCATTTTTTGCTGTTCCAAAACTAATTGGAATAAAAAATGACTGGCTGATAAGTCAGAAAAAAGTTCTAACACAATATTTTTCACAATAAAAGTATCCCGAATCAAATTGTGATAGAGGTTCAAGTCCATTCAAGGCAAATCACCGCACTGGTGGTTGGAGCATCACTGTTGCATGACGACAAGTTCGTCAGCTCTCTCAGCCATGTCCTCACCTGTTTACTATCTCTTGAGAGACGGTGGTAATTAACTGTTGAACAGTAAACATAAAAAAACCCAACCAAAAAACAAAGCACCTTCAGTGGCTCAGACAGGAATGTGACCACATCAACAGCGTGTCCTTCATGGTCCGCCGGCTCACTCTGCATTTGGATTTTAATTGGTTGGGAGGGACATTTAGTTCCCTGTTTTTATGTTTTACAGTAAGTGGAACAAAATTCTGTGAGGAAACCTGCCAGGACCCACCGTGTTTTTCTTTGTGGAACAAAAAGCCTGAGAATCGGTGGCGACTTTGGTTTTAGTCTTGCTCCCCACCCCCCCTTTCACTTCTTTTTTGTCATCTTTCTGCTCATTTGCTTTCTCCGTTCTCACCTTCTTTTTCATCTGCCACCGTCAGTTCCTTTAGCCCCATAGACCAATTATGACTGCTCCACCAACTTTATATCCACACAAGCTGCCAGCTGGGCAGCACGGGTTCCTCCGAAAGAGAGAGAGAAAGAGAGAGAGAGAGAGAGAGAGAGAGAGAGAGGGAGAGAGGGAGAGAGAGAGAGAGAGAGAGAGAGAGAGGGGCAAAGGCAGTGAGACAGAGATTTAAAGTGACAGCACAGCAAAGACAATAAAGAAAAGAGGAGAGAAACAAAGAAATGAGAAAGTTGAAGAGTTGTATTAAGCCAGATGAAAAGTGATTTGCTGGTTCAGAGCGTGTTGTGGCCTCTCTGTAAGCCTCGAAATAGCTTTCTGAGGTTCATAGTGTGTGTGTGTGTGTGTGTGTGTGTGTGTGTGTGTGGGTGTGTGTGTGTGTGTGTGTGTGTGTGTTCGTCTGACACTGCTGTGTGCAAACGTTTTGGGGTTTTTTTTTGGGGGGGGGGGGTTGTGTGTGCCTCGAGACACCAAGACCCAACAACATGGTCCTGTCAGTACATGTGGTAAATGTTGGTGATCGAAAGTTAGCTGGATCTAGCTCTAATTATCTACACGGTGGTTCACTGTTGCTGCTGTCTGTGGCGTGTGCTTGTCTGTTGTGTCCTGGTTGTTTGTTCTTTTCTTTATGCTTGTCTTATTTTTTTATGATTAATAGCGCTTCCAATCAACTGTGCCCAAACAACAGAGCCCAGGCGAAACAAAGGATTCCGTAGAGGTATGTCACAGAAAGCAGAGGAAGTTAAGCAGAACCTTCAGAAAACAGACCCGACGGCAATGTTACACAACAAGTAACTGCTTCAGTTCACAATTTGCTTCTCAATCTGTTGGGTTTTGACAACATCGTGCTGTCAAAAGGTAGTGTTTTTTGTTTTCCCGCTGACTTGGAAGTCTTTAGGCTGGCTTCAGGCCTCGTTTTCTCCCATATGACACTGAATATGAGATTTAAAAAAAAAAAGTTTATTATGTTTTTTGCAGGTTGGCATAATGGTGAAGTGATTTGCACTGTACACTTTGGGTTGAGGTGACCCAAGCTGGCTTCTGTCTCCTGTCTATTTGGGTTTTCACCCAGGTGCTTCCTCCCTCCAACCAATGACATAATCGTTGGGTTTATTTGCGACTCGAAGGTCCTGTCATAACTTAACATTGTTGTTTTCTCATTATCTGTAAACTGTGACATGATATCTGTGGAAATGTCTCCCCATAGCTACTGTATCCTGTGTTGTATGTGTGCCTCTCTGTATCTGAACAATGTCAGACCTGTAGCACTCACACCTGTGATTATGAAGGCCGGCCAGTTTCTCGACAGCGACAGCCTTCCTGACACCTTCGGCTTGCATCAGGGTGCCAACTGTGCTACCGGTCCACGGAGGATGCCATCGCCATGGCGACACACGCTGCACTGAGCCACCTGGAACACAGTGGGAAGCTGTGTGAGGTTGCTCCTCACAGACAATAGCCGGTGGCTCAAATTTCATAGATGAGTCCCACGAACTGACTGTTCAGTCTTCTCGCTGAACACCACAAACACCAAAGAATGTATCGTGGACCCCGCAGGAGGAGACGCAGCACTGCCCTGACCCCACTTTTCATCAAGGTGGTCTGCGGGGAGACGACATGCTGGCTGCTCAGCCACTGATAAGGAACCTCTGCATCACTAATGGATGGATGATGTTTTCGCGTGTGGTTTTGTGGTAGATTCACGTCTGGTTATTGACCAGCTACAAATCTGAGCACCTCTGATGTGAGGCTGAAGTGAAGTTTGAGTCATCACACTCCATCCTCCACAGCAGACACTCCTCAGGGGACGGACGGGACCACCCAATTGAGTATTCCAGACACATAGGGAAATATCGAGTGGCATGACTCAGTTGAAAATGAGGTATCTGGTGTTGGAGGAAACTGCTGTTCAAGCAATATTTGAGATATGGCAATCAGAGGACATGGAGAAGAGGAAATGCAAAGTGCTTTAAGAGAGGCAGACTTCTCAACATAGACTGTAAAATTAATCGAGGAAACATCTTGATGATTCGAGGAGGCATCTTGTCCGAGGGGATAGGGCAAGGTAGCCAAAAAAGACGTCTGCGTGGCAAAAACATGGACTGAGGCGAGGGTCTTTTTATGGAAGTTACCTTAGTTGGCTTGAACATGCTATTATAAATGCCCAAGTAGGTTTCCAGGACAAACTTCAACCTGGGATCCTCCGAAGTGATCCACTCTCCTGGGATATGTTGGCCTTCCGCTGCTGCTGAAGGTCATGGCAGGAGGAATGGTAAGAGGTGCTTCCACTTCTGACTAAAACGGGTCGTTGCCATCAACGCGCCTCCCAAGCACCTAGAAAGCATTTCTTTTTTTTTTTTGTCAAATCACAGATGGTTTTGATTCTTACACTTGCTGCTGAAACAATTAAACAACTCTCTTGATTGAAGAAAGGGACACATTTTTGGGGGATGATCGAAAAGAGTCATCACTCTGAGCACAATAACAGCAGCATCTCCAGTTTAGACTCGGCTTGTTCCCATGCTCTCCATTTCAAACCTGTTAACCTTTGCATCAGATTTGAACAACACAAAAGTCTCTAAAACACATTGTGCCCATTGAACACTCCCTGTGTTTGGTGCAACCTGGTAGAAACACTTGATATTACAAAGGCAAACGAGTTGCTTTGTAAGTGTACACTATTTTGCACATCTATCATATTCCACGCTTTGGCCAAAAAAAATTATCCAGTTAAAGAGTCTTCATGTTTGGCTCAAAGACATTCTGTCGTATGAACAAGGTAATGAGGGGAATTGAACCATCAACCTTGGGATAAAGGTATGTTTAAAACAGGCTTGGAAACAGTACAGTTAAAAAAAAAAATGTGTCTAACAGGTTGAATTTTACAACAATGTTTGGTTTGCTCGGCTTGTGGTAAACATAAATCAAAGAAGTACACCTTAAATATTTGACCAAAAAAAGTACAGTTCTATTCAGAATATACTTTTCTTTCTCTCAGTCTGTATGAAACAATAAAAAAAACAGTGCAAACACTGGAGAAAAGTGAGGAATAAGGCAAAACACAGCAGCACAGAATAGATAAATGCAGATTACCAAGGGTCACGTTGGTTCGAGGATTACTCCACTCTTATCTTTGGGTCTCTGAAACAAAGCAGCCATGGCGCCTCTCTTCCCACTGTCCGTTCTGTGAGGGGCGAACACGCCAGTATCTCTCAAGGCGATGTATCTGCCGGGAAGATCGCACTCCTTAAACAACAATTAATTTTGGTAATTAAAGTTTGCTGTTATCGCAAACCCTCAGTGTTTATCCACGGCGCCCGGAATAAAACAGGCCGCTCCACACCGCTGCATCCCATATTATGTTGGCTATCGACTGTGGCCAACCTGGACAGGCTGATTAGGGTCCTGTGAGGAGACCCGGCAGGTTGCTTGGTTTCCTGCTTACATCTGTCTTTATATCTGGATAAGCTCTTCAACGAGGAGCTGCTTCTCGACAGTGGGATGAAACTGCAGCGTGTGCAGTCAAAAACCCAAGAAGATGAAGGAAAATCTCCTATAAATGCTTTTCCAGTTGAAGCAAAGTAAACCAGTCATTGCACACTCACATGTTTGTTAGTTACTAGCTTTAACTTTTAAAGTTGCAGCACACCCTTTTATGAACATTTTCACAATACATATCAACCTTCAATGATTACAGGAAATTTCTTATTTAAGGCACACCCAAAGACATTATTTATAGAAAGAGACTGCTGCTAAAGGTTGAATATGTAGGATTTTTATTGAAAGCTATGTTTTAAAAAAATACAACCTGAAAAAGGCGTTTAGAGGGGTGTGGAATGGAAATATAGTGTTTCCTTCAAAAAAATGTATTTCTCCTGAAAATAATTATAATATAAATTTTGACGGGTTCGACAATGGCATTGTGCTTGCATCTACAAGCCGCCATTTACAGCCTCTATTCTGGCACACAGCTCGTCTCTTGGCAACACTATTTTTCTGCTGTTGCAGCTACAACCTAGAAACACTAGAGGTCTCTATTGTGTTCGTATTACGTATTCAACCTTTAAATAATCATGAATGCATGTTAAAAAATTATAGCAACTCCAACTTGAGTCATTGGTGCCATGATGAAAATCCAATGGCTGAATAAATAACATTGTTAAACTTGTTTCAATGGCACCTGTGGTGGGTTGGATCCATCTGATTTGGTCCTCAAAATGCTCTTACTAAAAGCAGGAAATATCAGCAAAAGTTCAAGGTGAACTTTGGAGGCTGGACCCCACTTCTATAGCACTTTTCACCACTTCAGGCAGCCACAGCACTTTACACCCTTCAGTGATTTATATTCACCCATTCACACGCATTCCTGCACACCAGCGGCAACGGTTGTCAGGTAAGGTGCTCACATTCATCCCCGGGAGCAAACCAGCACTAGCTCAGTGAAACTTTGATGCATGCACAGGGCAAGGTGGGGGGACTGATCCTCCTGCCTGGTGACCGGCTGGTCAGCACCCATCACATGTGGCCCAGGGAAAGTCAGTGAACTGTCGATGGGGGGGGGGCAGTGTGGTGGCCCAGGCCCGTTAATGTACAGTAGGTAGAGAATGATGGCTGGCTTGTGTGGCACAACCCAAACAGATGAACCGCTGTTCCTGAACTCAAGCAATTAGGCAATGTAAACTGAACCAACACCGTGCGTAAGAAAGAACGGCATCTGTCGTGTGGGGCGGGCGTGGGTGAGCGAAACATGGCGTAGCTCCAAATTTGGAAACCCCACCGTGGCAGAAGAAGTCTTGACATCGCCAAAACGAGGGGGTCTCGGGATGCGCGAGGGTGTCTGAGCTAAATTACACTCCAGGCCCAAGGGTGACATTCATGACAGACTGACAATGCCAAACCATGGAGGCGCGCTGCTGGCACGGCTAAAAATAGGTGGAGACAATCAGATGCAGCAACCCGTCAGATGTCATCGGGAGGCTGCGACAGAAACTTGAGCTGCGTCTGACATCAGATCGGGCGGATTCCGATTTATTGAGGAGGCAATGCAAGCTAATTAAACACATCGCTGCGAGAGAGTTTTCCACATGATTGAATGATTTAATATTGTCTGAGTGTCGCCCTGCAGTTTCGGCTTTGCTTGCGATGAGCCACAATACACTAAACAACACAAGAAGGACAATGGTAGTGCCGACTTGCGTGCACTGTTTCAGCCACTAATGGCCACTCACTGCATGGTTTCCCTTTTACAGGGCTTTACGGAAATCCCGATTTCCTGTTTTCGCTCTCTTCTTAAAGCTCTTTGGGGCTATACGGGGAAAAAAAAAGCACCATACGTTCAAACTGTACATACTGTTCTGGTTGCTTTCGCTGTGCTTTCATCAAGTTGTGTAAGTCAGCTGTGAGCGGATTCATATACGAGTGAAGAATGCTTGTGTAACACCTTCCCGACTGGCAAATTAGGTTAGGATCTGAGAATAAAAGCTGCGCTTCAAAGACACGTGTACTTTGAACAGTGGCGTCAGCAGCAGCGGAAAAACGGGCGGCTGAAACATTGTGTTCCTTTTCAAATTGCTCCGTATGAACTGCCTTCGCAGATCAGGCCATGAATACCGAGCTTGTGGTTTTGAAATCAGAACAATTGCGGTGAGACCTTCCAAATGTGTTGCGTTAATACATAATCTTCCCAGTTCAAACCCTCAAGTGAGAGGTAACAAATTTGCGGTTTATTGAAGACTTTGAGGAAACGACACCCATTACTCCTTCCATCCACCACTGGGCCTCACCCGAATTTAACCCTCATCTTTGTTTTAACCTTGAAGCGGGGATTTACCCGACAACCTAATGGAGACACCCCCCCACCCCCACCCCCCATTAACAACTCCCTGAAGAAATCTATCAATCCAGCTTAATTTGTATGTATGTACCTTTCAGACAGTCACTGTAGCTGCTCCCATCATCAACCTCATGAATGTGTGCAACCGCGCACGTCCATGTGTGTGCACACCGCTACGAATAAACAAATGTACTCGTGTATGGAGAGCGTTGCATCATGAATGCAGATGAATTAATCAAGTTGACAAGACGCACATAGAAAATAATGAACGAGACACAATGATGCAACGAGTTAGTCAATAAATGCAAGTTTAAAGAATAAATTAAAATGCTAGAAATTCAAGATGAACTGAACAAGCCTAGTTTTGCGTTGATGAGTGTCAGCATAAGAGTCTGGTCTCCATTTACTTATGACATCACAAATTCAAAAGCACCACCCCGGAAAATCCTAGTAGATCTTAATTACAGCGTATCCGTTTGCTCCTTTCATTCTTCAAAATACTACAAATGAAAACGTTTTTCAACATTTAACTTAATATTTTAAGGGTGTAATCAAATTCACCCTTTTTTTTAAAGCCAATTCTAACGTTTTTTGTGCTAAATGCTCAATAATGGCCAACGTGTGTTGGGAGGGGGTCGAGAGTCTCAAGCGGGGGTGAGTGACATCTGTTCAGCACTCCGTTCTACCACCGGCGCAACTCACTGCACAGAGCCTCATAAACACCACAATCAATAATCGCCCGCTGAACATTAAACACCTCAATTAATACGAACACGCCGCATCCCCCTTATCTCCTCTTCCACATTATCTCAGGTGGCCAGATTAATGTTTTGTGCTGAACTTCTGCGCAGCACCTTGCCTAATCCCTCCTATTAAATTCCGCTCTTCTTGTAAAGGGAAAGCTATTACATTGTTAATGACGAGTCACGCGAGTAAAATAGGAATGAGGGATCCCCCCCCTCCACCCCCATTCATGACAGGACGCAGTATAAGTTAGACAGGCGGGGCGGTTTGCGGCTGGTCCGGTTTGTACTCGTGTGCCAGTGACGAGGCGCTGTAAAAGACTTTGAGTGCCGCCGGCGCAGTAAAAGGCGACGCCATGTCGTTTCAGGGAGAAAATGTGATCGTATATTACGCAAGGGAGTCACTGGCTTTCAGACTTTAGATGGACGGGGTCAAAGCTGTCCAAATTTCAAAGTCGTAACCAGCGAATGACTCTGTGAGAACCGGGACCTCAAAGGTCGTGGGGTCAATGACATAGGGACTCTAAAACGAATGTTACTTTACAGTTTGGTGTCCTCTAAATCAGCCTTCCGAGAAAGGATCACCTCACGCCCACACCAGTTGAGGCGGTCCAGCCAACCGAGTAGGATGTCCCTCATGGTTGCCTCCCATTAGAGGTTGTCTAGACATGTCGAACTGGAAGGAGACCCAGGAGCCAGGAGGTCCAGGAGCTGCCTGAGGATCAGAACCTTGCATTAGTCTTCACTACAGTTGGGTGGATTTGAAGTTGGGTGGATGACTAGACACCAAGAGAACAACAACAGGGATAATTTCCTTCCTGGTCTGTGTTAGATGCCACATGTTGATCACAGCTGATGACTTGCTAAAACAAAGTTTGATCTGGGATTCTCTTAGGAAACTGCGATCACTTGGGCTGCTCCGAGATGACTATCGGAATTAGGCATTTCAAAGAAAACCATAAAGCAGCAGTTTTCTCACCTATGGGCAGGTGAAAAACGAAAGAGCAACATCGATTTTGAGTCATTGAGGAGTTTGCAAATTCTGAAACAGAGTCCCGGTTTTGGTGTTCAAGCTGTTTTCTTTCTTTTTTCTCTGTGTTGAAGACCAACGCGACCTCAAGCGAACTCGCTTCTGCTCACGCAGCAGGTAAGGAGCACGACACAGGACAGATTAAAGCCGTAATGACTCGAATCGCTCACCTGGTTGCCTTGTTATTGGAAGCGCTGCTCAAATAAGCTCAGTTTGGCAAACGAGACCCTTGGTGTTTGATAATTTCAGCTGTGCAGCACTAAGAACACATGTCAAAATGCTTAAACTACAAGCTACATTATTCACATGTTCTGCACGTTTTTTCTAGCTCCTGCAGACTCTTTTTCTCTTGGTGAGTTTTAACAACTCCTTCTCCAATACTGGCAACTTAAGGCAGATGATTTGGAAGGCTGAGGAATGGTGCAACAACAGAAAAGATGAAGGGGGACTCAAAAAGGAGCGAAAAAGCTCACAAGAACCTGAGTAATGTCTTCATCATTTTGCACCGCGACGCCAAATGCTCTTCTCTCCGCGCATCATCCCCCCCCCCCACTTTCTGACGACTCCACTCCACTCCGCTCTTCTCCGCTCATCACCTATTGCTTCACTTTCTCACCTCCATCTCTTCCTCGGTCTTTTCCCTCGCTTTCTGTGCCCGTATTCTCTGCCTCACCTCTTTCCCTCCACCTCTTCTCCCCCCCCCACCTTTTCCTCTCGATTGTGTCATTCTCTTTCGGTCTTATCTCTCTCTTTTACCCCCTCGATCTCCTTCAGTCACAGCGCTCTCACTCCAGTCTCCCTCCTTCTCTGCTGCGGCTCTCCTTTCTCCACCCTTCTTCATTTCTCTCTACCTCTTTCTTTCTTTACTCCTTGTCACTGACCCCCTCCCCTCCTCCCACAAAAGCCTGGAAAAGATCATGAAAATCATTTATTTTATATCATTTTATTGCAGACTAATTTTTACCTCACTTGTTACTACTAGTTACCCAACTCGAACCTTCACATAATCAAACTTTTTGTTTTTGTTGACTTATTTTGGTTCCTATTGTGCAGTCTCTTGGTGTCTCGACAACCACAGAAAACAGACAGACAAATGCACAAAGCAGCAAAATGAGAGTGTGATCAGCTATTGTGTACTTTGAAGTACGGCAACTTTAAGTTATTCAAATATGTTGTGAGGAAACGATAACTGTGGAATAGAGCACTTCTATTGAGTAATGGCTTAGAACGGTTTATGAGGACCGGATTATATTGTACTGTTGGGAAATTGGGGGGGGGGGGTTAATGCAGTGCAGCAGGTGTGAAAAATAAATGAGGCGATTGGATGAAAAGTTTTGGTTTCTGCATTTCAAGAAGATCACAATTCGCTGTGGATGAACTGTTTTAACAATGAAATGTGAAGATTGGTGACGTCATGAAAGAAAAAAAGAAGTTCGCAATCTCAGGCACACACACATACACACACACACACAAATAGTTTCTTGTAACTATCTAAGAAACTTCGCAAATTCAACAAATCTCATGAAGCTCGTGCCGCCTTTAGAACCCTTTGACGACTTGTTATTGGCCACATGCTGTACATGCACATAAACAGTGATTGTAGTACTTTGGCTGATTGGTCCCGATCAAATATTACACCAAGGTGTTCCTTGTTCAGCTTCAGAACAGCAGAAAGTACTACAGGAAGGTTATGGCCATACTCTTTATCATGACTGCATGGTGGATTGCGTGCTTTACTCTCCACCTATTTTCGTAAAGAAAATGTCATTTTACACGTCAGATCCACTTTACGCAATGAAAGGCAGATTGATACTGTTGTCTCCAGCGTACGGTGACCTTGGGCTTCCAGCCCCGCCTTGCTTCCTCCCACCCCTAATCAACTGTTTGGCTGACAGGCTCGATTCCTCGTGCGCCATCTTGTGTTTTCTCCAGCAATCATTATCATTTAAATGCCACATATTTATCCCCTCGCCGTGACAAGCAGCCCCCCCCCCCCACACACACACACACACAAACGACGTCCAACGCATCAGCGCGCCGGTAAGTCGGCGCAGGAGATCCGATCCGGCCCATGATTGAACGTGAGTGGATGATCCTCCAGGGTAATGATTCGTTGGACCGTCCATTCTTTGTCTCGTGTGTCTGCGACAACACGTGTGTTGCTTTTATATGACATTGTTGTTTCAAAGGCAGATGATAGATGGCTCCAGTCATGCAACATGTCTTTCGGTCACACACACACACACACACTGGAGGGCACAGAAACATTGTGCGTGCATGTCTACAGATGGTGATGCAGTGGTGGCAGCCCCAGAAACATGACTGCTGGATTTGACATTTCTGCCTCTGTGTCATTAAAGAAATTCTTGACTTATTTGATATGAACTGGAAAAAAACCCCAAAAAACTGTGACTGTCAAGCAACACGTATACAACTCGAAGGACTCTGTAGAACGCATGCCTCTCCCAAGCCAAAACAGTAATTCTTCACAATCTAGGATCCAGATGACGCCCCCCAACCACAACATTGACTCTAAAAATCCTTGAAATGTTGCAGCGAAATGGGGCCATTGGAAAATCCCACTTTTCTGCATTTAATGGTCTGACAGACATAGATCGAATGAAATAGCAATTACCTGAATAAAAAGTAAACAGCTGGAATTAGTTTCTCACTGGGATTAGACCATAAGACCTGTTTACAAGTGAATAAGTCAAATTAAACTGCAATTTTTTTGCATTTTATCAGAGCTCAGAGTTATTCATTCAAAAGCACAGGAGAGACAGTGACAAAATAAAAGTCACCTTATACCTATTAGGATAGTCCCATTTTTTCAAGTTCCTGATTCCATCAGGATGAAAGTTGCACATTTATGAGCAGAAACAGACCCTGTTAACAATGTAGAGCTGAGCTCGGCTGGTACCCATCACTGGATGCCACCTTTGTATGTCAGCGAAGCTGAATACTGCCTGTTCTGCTTTTGCCTTATTGTTGCATCGCAATCATTCAAGCATCAGCTCATGTCCACACAATGAAAAGTTGAAACTCTGATACAAGGTCGTCCCATCAGCTCCAATGTCACCCCACAGCAATTTGAGTCCGGATTTAGACGTAGGAAGGAGGAGCGTGGGATGAAAAAAGGAGAAGGAGAAACTTGGATTGGGAGTCCCAGGGTGGCTGGGTCTAATTGAAATGAATTCTGACTAAAGCAACGACTTTAATGACATTTGGAATCCAGGACTGGAGTAATGACATGGCGGAGCCCCCTGGGGGAAGGTGACGACAGTGGCACTTAAAAAAAAAACGAGTGAGAAAGAGGGATGTAGGGAGGGGAAAAGACACATGAAGAGGAGCTAGGACTATATAGAGAGGTTGGTGAGGTTAAGTTTGAGGGCTGGTATTTGTTAAGGGAGCCCGGGGAGACGGGTGGAGTGGGGGGAGGGGGGGGCATCGGAGAGACACATGGAGAAGGAGACGGAAAGAGATGGAGGAGTTTAATTCAGGGGAGAGAGACGGGCCGAGTTGAAAAAGACATGCAGGGAGAAAGGACTTTTCTTCTTCGCCTTTTCATCAGCCTGTCAAGCAGCTGCTTTTATCCCCCCCCCACTCCCCTTCCAGCTCGACTCCCAGAATGCAAGACACTGCCGATAGGTCAACTCCACGAAGTCTCCTTCTGAGCCGCAGTCAAACCAACTGGGGTCTCGCCACCACAAAATATGGTAAAACTGTGGCCCTGTGATTAAACATTAATCAAGCTCATGTTATATTTATGAGGCTAAAATATAATATTGCTTTTCTTTGAAAGATTAGATCACCTGATAGCCGGTGGAGTTGCATTTCAAAGCGCGGACCTCTTTGTATTCACGTCTTTGAGCCCGTTTTTAAAAAAAATGAAGAATCTCTGGTGTGCGTGGAGAAAGGCACTCTGTTGCTGCAACCTCAAGCTGGTCGGGTGTTTGAGAGGCGGGTTTCCTAGAAATTACACGAATAAAATGAAGAGCCCCTTATTTACCGCTTCTCTCTCCGTTTGTTGTGGCCTGTGAAAGCGCAACAGTGCTTTTTCTGTCGAGCACGCAGAGTGCAACGGGCCACCGAGGGCTAATTTATTCAAGGGAAATATCTGGTAGACCAATAACTCAGGCAGCCGACAGTTTTCACAACAACAACTGTGACCGATGGCTAGTTTGTTTTGAGATGCCATTTTTGTCTCGCTCCATGTTATCAAGTCGTGGAGCGTAATGTATGCCACTTGTTAAAAAAAACAACTTCTCGGAAGCTGTACAAAACAGATTTAGGGTATATTGTTTCTTGGGAGGAAGATGCTCTAATGATTTTTCACATTGGCAAAAACAAACAAAAAATGGGGGGGGTTGCAATGAATAGAACCAAGTCTTATTAGATTGGCTGCTAATGAATACCAGCTACTGTTAGTACCACCTACTAACGACTCACCATTTTTCTCCCCATTGGGTCGTCTCCACCATGTTTTTTTCAGAGGTAAGGATTATTGAGGAAGTTGTTCAATAAACAGGAGTGTAGTGAAATAGTAACAGACCTGGTCTTTACTGGAAACATGAGCCTCACCAAGTCCTGTGAGAGTAAGACGTGATAGAAGAAAAATAAAATCCAAAACACTGAAGACATCATCAATGAATCAATTGATCAATGGAAGACAGAGAGTCAAAAAAAGTTAACTCCTATTCATCAGAAACTGAAAAAAAACAAAAAGTAGGGGATTGTTAAACAGGCCCTTTTTGGTCTGTTCCAAAAGCACCGCCAACATTCCTCGCGTGTACATTTTCAGGTAGCATGTTTGTAGTTTTGCCCAATGTGAAGGCTTTTTTAAACTAATCTGTGATATTTTGGAGTTCCCCAATAGGTCTCTCCTTCAGTTTAAGGCCTCGATATGCTTCCAACCAAACTCTTTGATGGCCGCTGGGCCTCATCCGGATCCCTGCGTCTTTGAAATGAGAGGGAAATACATTCCCCTATAATGTGTGGAGTATGCATGCAACCACTTCGGCACACTTTTGCCCGAGTCCCTGTCTCGTAGCTACAGAGACTGGCTCAAAGTCACAGAGCTCTTATGGGTGAGATCACAGCGTTCCAGACCCAAAGAAGTGACATTCCAGCCGAGCCATTCAGCACTGGAACTAAAATGTGCTGTGAGACATGCTCATAAGATACAGAGTGTGAACCACCTAATTTCATGCAAACAAACCTGCAAGGCCTGAAGAGGCTGTAAAGCAAATACAGCATGACATAAAACTCGCCTTGATTGCCTCCATAAACTCCTCCGCGATGAGCGTCAGCTCCCAGGTTAGATTTATAGGACAGCTGCTCCTCAGGTAGTTAAGTTCAATCACCACCGATCAGCCATAACAATAAGACCGTCTGCCTAACATTGCATCGGTGCATTGTGGGGACTCTATTGGCCCATGTCACTCACCAAGACACTGTTGGCTCCCAAGATAATTATTAGGTGAATCACCAGCACGCCCACGGATTCAGAAATAGACCCAAAAAAGTCCAAGTGGTAAACATCTCTTTTCACAAATACTGATGATCTTTTCACTTGTGTGGCGAAAAACACTGGTGAAATCAAAGCTGACAGCGTGCACTTTATCCTCATCATGATCATGTCAGTTCACATTAAAAAGGTAATGGACGAGTGCAGCCAAAACATAAAAACACTGTGCTGCCATCCAAATTTCAAGCCAATTTATTTCAATTAGGATGACGTCTGTGTACAATTAATCTCGTCATTCCAACATGTTGTACCAATGAGTGAAATGACACCAGAAAATCCAGACATTTGTGCGACGCTGTAACGATCCGCCCCCAATAATCATAGGAACTTTTCTCACACGCACAATCAGGTCACAGGCGGACTGATCACTGTCTTTATCATTGTCTTTACACAAAAAGAAAATCACACCAACAAAAACGAATCACAACTCAATTTTCCCCGATCACGTCCTTTATCACCCGAAATCAAACACTTCCAAACCAAATTGCCACGCACCGCGCGAACGCGTAACTTCCACAGTTTATTCTGATTTTAGTCCAATGTCCCCCGTCCTAGAGGCCATGGACTTGCCCCGCTTCCATGGAAAAAAAATAAGGTAAATCCAACGAAAAAGTAAAGTCCAAAAAGAAAACCCACTCAGGCCTGTGTGGGCAAGTGTGTGTGCGTGTGTGTGCGTGTGGGTGTGTGTATGTATGAGGGAGAGGCCAGCCGCAGGTTGCGCTCTGTCAGTAGCCCGGTGGCTGTGCGATCACCGCTCTTACCGCAATCTCTCGCGTTGTGGATCCGGTCCCGATGGCTGAGCCGTCCAAGCATGCAAAACAGTCACGTTCCGTCCGCGCATTAGCGGAGATCGCGACAAACGCTGGTAACGGAGTCCATCGTGAGCCGCCAACACGCTGCGCAACACCTGCCCCTGACACACCTTGCTTCCCTTCTCCTCCCTCCTGAGCCCCCATGTCACTTCCCTATTTATGCCCTCGGCCTGGACCCGCAAAGTTATAATAAAAAAAAAAAATTACAATTAACAACATAAACAATACATAAACAAAACAACCATAACATTTATGATGAAAGATGATTACCCTGTATCCTGTGCACAAAAAAAACCCCAAATAAGACTTGGCCCTGCTGGATAACAAAACAACAAGCAAACAAGGGAAAAACCAACAACACATGACCCCTTGATAGTTATAACGTCCAGCAGTGCTTTTAAAAGTGAGCCTTTACAATGCTATGTCTCAAATTTTGAGATTTGGTGGCATATATATATA
>JAUESF010000047.1:146032-160326 GCA_032274765.1 Malacoctenus tetranemus
GAGAGAGAGAGAGAGAGAGAGAGAGAGAGAGAGAGAGAGAGAGAGAGAGAGAGAGAGAGAGAGAGAGAGAGAGTCAGCGGGAGCACCACCAGGCCCCGTGGGTTAATCCATCCCCCCCCCTTTATCTACCAATCCAAGCCGTGCCCTGTCCTTATCTCCCCACCCTGAATGGGCACAGCAGCCGCCTGTCAACCCGATATTGGAGGGGAAGGGAGGTGGGGGGGTGGATGGGTGATTGCGCATACAGACGAGAGACCGTGCGACGTTCTCTCCATCTCAATCACTACAGGCTTGGCAAGCGCATGCACATAAACGCACACGCGCTCACACATGCATATGTGCACACAAACAAGCTGCATCACTCTCGCTCGGGCTCATGTGGACTCTGAGAGCGACTTGGGAAGCTAACGAGCATGTGACATTGAGGAGGGTGACACACGCGCGCGTGCACACACACACACTCAATCCGTATGCATAAATCAATAGCCGTTCTATGGCTGCATTTACTAAGGTCAAATGGGGCTCAGGCTGACGGGAAATAAGAGGACAGTGTGTGTGTGTGTGTGTGTGTGTGTGTGTGTGTGTGTGTGTGTGTGTGTGTGTGTGTGTGTGTGTGTGTGTGTCGAACAGGAATAATAAAAGCATCTCTCCAAAGGAAGGGTTGGAAAGCTGAGAAAAAGGAGCGAGGAGTAAAACAAGCTCTTCGGACATCTTAACAGAGGGCCGCTGCAAGCCGAGGTCAATGGGCAGATGATGGAGGGACGAGCGCGAGGCGGGACGGGAAGAGGATGAGAAACGAGGGTGCCACGGACTGATTTGCTGAGCTCAGGTGTTTTAGCGGTTTGCTGTCGTGTCTCTAAAAAAAACACAACAGACTGTTTGATCTCCCCCACTGCTTGGAGAGGCCGGCCCGGGTCAGGAAGCGTGACTGGCATTTAGTTCCGTTTCTCACTCCCGAGCCCCTTTCTGTTGTCACCGAGGACCTGTGGGGGAGGAAGATGAGGCTGCCCCGCCAGTCATCCAAGCAGAGGTCACATGGAGGGAGATGAAGGATTCTCCTTCAGCACAGGTCATTCTTCTCTGCATATTCACCAAATGCTTGTGTTACTACCTCCATCAGGAAGGTTTTGTTACACCATGACTTGACCGTGAAAGGGATGAAAAGGGTCATTTCCGTGGCAGGTTATAAGAGTGTGTGAGTCTTTAAAAGAGGGTGAAGTGCAAGAGCTATGAGCAGGAAAGATTAAAAGGCAGCTTAGTGGAGGTATGGAATCTACTGAGTGCCCTTCTTGTTGAGTAGGTTTGTGTGTATACTTGGTACGATGCTTCACAGACACCAGTTTCAATGTCCTCACCCAAGAACTCTCCAGTTAAGGAAAAAAAATATTTAAACAATCCGCGTGCGTGCGTGCGTGCATGTGATACAAAGAAGGTAATGTTGTTGTTGTCGTCGTTGTTGTTGTTGTTGGACACAGGGCTCCGGGGCAGAAAGGCTGGTGACCACTGAACTGTGAACTGCACGCAATTGTAACAATGTGTGAAACATACCAAGAGCATGAGGTCTGAAAAAATCTGCAATGAGCTTGAATCCTCATCAAGGTGGGTTCACCTGCAGGAAAGAAAGGGGGGAAAAAAAAGGGTGTCGTCCACCTTTTAGTGACTCTTTCGCAATACTGTTTGACTTGCACGCTCAGACATCATTTCAGTTTCCGCACTACTCCGTGACTTCCAGGAGAACGAGTGTCACGTGACCCGGTTGCTGTGACGGTACCTGGAAAGCAGCAGGGGGAACAGAGAGCAAACAGCCTCCCTTGTTTGTTCTAAAGCCCTCCGGTGTTTTCCCTTCCTCTTTGGAGTCGTGTTCTTTATGCTCTCGGCAGAAAACAACATGTTTTGTTTTTTAAACAGAACGGTAGGGAAAATGTGCGTTATTGGAGAGATGGAATGCTGCGTGTTTGTAACCAGTAAGAAAGCACAGCGACAGTGGCTACTAATGGCAATCAGTGGCACACAAAGCATTTCACCCCTTTGGAGCCTGGAAGCTGAAAAGGGAGCTATTACAGCCAATTAAAGATTATTATAGTTGGTATTATGGAGCTGGAACAAAAATAGAAAAAGGTGAAAAAAATTAAGAAATGTGTCTTCAGAGAATCTGTTGGGCAAAAGAAGCGCTCCACCCCAACATATTTACATGCACGTAGTGAACAATGTTGTCACCATACAAACGTGCCTTTGGACATCAACTACATAGAACAAGACTGGAGCTTCCAATTAAAAGGTGAAGCACCTTTAGCTACTCAATGTTCTGAGCGAGTCTTTTCTAGTACTCCTGAACCAGGATACCAGCTCAAAACTAGTAGCAGTCCAAGTGCAATCATTGTGTTCATAAGAGGTGACGATAATAGCATAGTGGTTAGCGCTCGTGCCCCATAGTGCTGAAGTCTCTTTGTTGTGAAATTGCGATCAAAAGAACGCAACATGATCAATGATCCTTCGGATTTTGTAGCACCCAGACATCTTACTGTCTAAAAAAGGAAAACAAACATTACCATTGATTTTAATGGTGAACCTCCTCATTTAAAGATGTAATCACAGATTGGTTTATCCTTCAGGGAGCAGCAGCCTGTGCATGGCACTGCTCAGTCTGCAGCTGTGTCTTGGTTCGATGTGGTTTCGGGGGAGAGAGGAGGGAGGAGGGTGGGGGGGCTTCACAATATTGGGAGAATAACTGGTGATTTAATTGGCTCTGGCAGAAACTGACGGTCTGCGTCACGACAAGTGGTAGGCATGGGAGGGGGGGTGGTGAGTGTGTGGGATGGCTGGCTGACGCTCCAACCACCCAGTGAGCTTTGCAAAGTCCAGATCCTTTCACCTCTCCCTCACCAGTCGGACCCATGATGTTTCTCTCCAAGCTTCTCTTACATTATGATCAGTTCTAATGAAAATGGAGGAGGGGTTGGTCGCTTTTAACAACTGATCATTTCCCTTAAACTCACCACCGGCCTTTCATTTTCTCACAAAACGCGGCCATGAGTAGACTTGTTTCATGTATCGTCAAGAGCCCACTGTAATAAAAAAAAAAAGAAAATAATAACAATTTCACTGATTCCTCGAATATTTCTTTATCCCGCCTTCAACTGATTCACAACACCACCAGGAAAGCTTCACGGCGCCCTTAGCCTGTCAAATCTAGCGCGCAGTAAACTGTTGCCTGGAAAATCAAGTTTCTAAGGCAACAGCAGACCTTGTTGTTTTCTTTTTTTTCCCCCTCTCTCTCTCTGTTCGGGCGCCTGGTGACTGACAGGAAGCCGAGTGGAAACTGAACGCAGCACTGATATGAAAACAATCCCACTCTGACACAGTCAGAAAAATAGAAAAAAAAAGGAATCAAACTGCTTTTTTCTATGTACTAACTTGCAAGCGATGACACGGCAAGCAGCAACAGTTGTACCGGAACAAAGGAAAAGTGCCGGCCTGGTATGTGCCGCATCCCAATCAGATGCGCTGTGGTTATTTAAGTATTTTAAAACACACACACACACACGCACACACACAGAGTCTCGCTCGTGTGTGGAGTACATCGTGAGGACCTCTCCAGCGCAGCATCGGGGCACCTACACATCAGCGCGGCGAAATCTAAATCTCTTTGGCCCACTTTGAGGGATGTAATTTTAGACGCGGCACCGCAGCGAGGTGCTCATGCCAAAGGCCTCCTCAAGTGCCGGTGAGAGGCAGATGAAAGCGCTGCATCCAGCACACAAGAAAGATGTGCGCTCGGAGTTGCATTATGGTGGGTGTGATTTACAGGCCCGGCAGAAGGAGGGGGGGGGGAGTAACAATTAATTACCTCAGATACAGCCCCCCCCCCCCCCGACCCGAACGTCCTGCTCGTCCATCTGATGGTGGAAATGAGTTGCTTTCCCAGCATTTATGTGGAACTCTACTTTACCTGATTGAATCACTTTTTTTTAACATGTGTTTATGAAAGATTGTTAGATAACATTTCAATTTTAATTCATATTTTTTCCAGTGCTGTTTTCTTGAGAAGGTTCAATCTAGCATCTTTTTTTTAAATTTAGTTATTTTTTAAAAACTAAAAATAGTAAGTGACCCTTAAATGTGGGTTTTTTTCTCGATGTAGTTTTTTTTTTCAAAAATATTAAATGGGAATACACAAGAACACAATGCGCGTTCATACTGTAAAAAAAATTATAATAATAAAAGTCTACACTAATAAACAGCAAAGCCACAAAAGGTGAACCGGTGTAAATCATAGTTACTCTTCATCAGCTCTTCCAAATGGAGGTTGTTGAAGGTTGAAAGCACATCTGTGTTGAAAATAACTGCGATTGCATGGACTTTCTGCCCAGTGCTCGAGACTGTATGTGACTGTGAGTTTCTACCATGTGCAATGTGTGTGAAGTGCATGCATGTGCTTCTGTAAAGCCTTTGCTCCAGGTTTGGGCCAATGACAAACTGCCATCACACACTGATTTTACACCATCCTGGGACAAAAGCTCTCTGACTTTCCCAGGTCTTTGTGGTGACGTACAAGCCAATGTTTGTTTCAATTGGGGTGTGAAATTGTTTTCTTTTGCTCAAGTTAAGGAAAAGCCTCCTCCCCTCCACCGCTTGCATGTGCCGGCTCTTGGAGAGGGTTTTTTTTTTTTTCTCCAGAAACCTCACACCAGGTGCTAAACGACACAAATAGGTGGATTCTACGCCACTGAGGATCAGACGAGAAGGTCTGGCTGCGAACGGTTTTAAGCGAAGAGCGGCACAAAGCTGCAAATATATCTCGAACCATCAAAGGGGGAAGTGATGCAAGAATCTGCCCAGTGAATAAAATATCTCCCTTCTTTCATCATACTGCAGAGTTTAAATGTAATCGTAAACGTGGCTGTTGGGTTATATAAAAGATATTCCTCGTAAGAATAAAAAAAAAAAAGAAAGCGAGAGGGAGAAGGAGAGAGATGCTGATGGAGAGGGACAAAGCGAAAAATGCGTTAAAAGCACGGAAAATATACAAGCCGATTGAAGGCTGTTGGGGCGCTTTACTCTCTTCTTTTTTTATTTACTCCATTATATCAGCTGCTTGAACCCATTCTCGCCCGGTGTGTAATGGGATCAGATCCCCATGACCCGGAGTAGGGGGAAAAAAACCAAACCCAATGACGAAACAGGCGAGGAGATCAATGGATGGATGTGGGTTCGTCAACCTCTTTTGGCGACACTCGGGGGAAAGTCTGTAAGATTCCAACGAAGCTGAATCCGAAGCGGCCAAGACTGAGCTCAGCTGATGTTTCATGTCTTTTTCTTCAGTATTTCAGGCAAACGGTGCCAAAGGTAAGTATATAACATGAAATGAGATGTGGATTGATACACACACACACACGCACACACTGCATCACACGGTGATCAGCAACAAAAAGCAGCCAAAATAGGCAAACAAGTGGTATATGTTTAATTTCAATGGGAAATGAATGACCAGAACAGATCGTGTAAAATAGAGCACACTTGTTTTGGTCATTATTGGAGACATGTCACATCTAATCAAATTAGGCCCTACTCACCATGGATCACCACGGTTTTGATTCACAGGCTGAGTGCAGAACATCAATTTAAATGGAAATTTGTCTTTCAGATTGTTGTCCGTATGGACTCGTGTTCCCGGATGCGCTCCCCCCCTTTTTTTTTTCTGGTGTCCCTCTCAACAAAAAAGAAAAAAAAGAAAGCAGCATTTTCCTCAATTGATCTGATTCATGTCCAGGCACATGAAAAAAACAAAAACTAAACCTTTTCAGGGCATCATGTACACGAACACATGCTCTCAGCCCAAACAACAAACATGCAGTGGCTCATGTGGATGACTCAGAGTAACGCTTCTACAGTGGTTCATTCATCTCCCCCTTTTCTTTTTTTTTCTCACATGAAAGGGCGATGACAAACACACTTATTATACAGTGCGTGTACACACAAAAACCAACACATGCATGCACACACACACACACCACTCTGTGGGGAAAGACGCACACACTGACACAATACAAACTGCATGTTTGGGTGAAGCCAATACATGGCGACAGGATGAGCCAAGATCAGCTTGTTTTTTCCCCCCACTTCCAACAGCACATTTGAGGATGACAAATCACAGATTATTAGGTTGAAAAAAATAATTAAATCCATATAAATATCAGGCACACATGTAACCATTGTCATAGGGAGTAAAACGGAGTGTGGCAGCTCTGAGAGGGATTAAAACACACGAGATTGAACACAAGCTTTCCAGAATGCAACATGAGCGTCCCTTTCCTGAACATATGGACTCATGTATTTATGGATTTATAATCAAAAATGTCCTAATAAACTATTAAGCTAAGTGTGCGTTCGTGTTGCTTGTAAACATGACGGATCGCAAAGTCAATGTAAATAGATAGATGTTCGCCAGAAAGAGCCTAATTGACGCCATCGGTTGTTGTTGCAACAAGCAGCAACAGAAAAGCAATCATGTATGTTTTCCTCAACGCTGCCGCTCGCATGCAGCTTTATTCTGCTAATTGGCAACGAAGGTCGACGGGGTCCGGTTGGTGTCGCTTTCTATTTCCTTTTCTCCTCGTCCATCCAGTTTGCTTTCAGCCGGAGTCATTTTGCAGCTTTAATGAACAAACTAAAAAACGTAGGTCACCATGAGAGAGAACAAAAAGAAAGCATAGTAGGACTACCTGATCACATACTTGATGAGAAAATAGCGAATGACAATAAAAGTAACTGTCAAAAGCCTTTCCCATCACACTAAATAAGCGATTCCAACCCACCCCCCAGTGGATTACTGGAAACCATTTTGTATACTATTTGTGCATCATTGTTAAAGACTGGAGGTGATTTGTTCTATCGGAAACAGTCATTTCTGATGGAGGTTACTTTTCTTCCCCCCCTCTTTGACCCTCCAGCATCTCTTCAGATCTGTTCCTGCTCCTTTATTTCACAGCAATATGAAACATGGTTTCGATCTCTTCCATGCGCAACTGATGGAACCTTCACAACAGTGCTTGCTTGGTTTTTCCAAGTGTTTTTTTTTTTTTTACCTTTGTGCTTTGTTGCTGCTCACCAGCGCTCATTTCTCACTCCAGTCCCTCCCCAAAATTGAAGTATACAACAAATTGGAAGGAAATGCAAATACTTGTACTTTACAATCCTATTCAATTTACGTATCACTGAAAAATAAAGAAAGAAAACCCACACATTTTGATGCACTTTATGTAACTGCTCGAATGATCATCCCACATTGTACTTGCGCAGAGGCAAATAAATAATGCACCTGCTCCTATATATAAGTGATTGTTGTGCGAGACCTCAAGTCTGTCAGCAGCTCAATATCTGATGAAATACAACCGCCGAGGAGAGTCTCACATGAAAGAAAAGCAATAATGTAAATATTCGAGATGTCCACGGGCTTTGTTTTCCTCTAGGTGCATCAGCAGCAGCTGAGAGCTTCTTCACTGGTTTCTCCCCCCGTGAAAGGTTCGCATCTGTTGCACACCTGAAGTGAGATTGAAGACAAAGTTCGGCCTCAGTCGACGACTCCTCTCCGCTGTGCTGGACTGTCCCGCTGGTGGGTGATTTGGAGGAAAAAAAAAACATTCATCCTCCATTCATTTTTTCGCTGATTTCAGAGCTGATGCAGGTCCGACTGTTGTATTTGAGAGAACACACGCGCAGGTCATCGGTTCCAGCAACGTTTCTGATTAGAAATAGTGATGAAGCCTGATGGTTTTTCAGGTATATTAATAAGATAAACTAGTTCTAGTTCATCAGCAGCAGCCCAGTAAGTCAAACAACGTCTTGAATGTTATGAGTGTCTTTCATAGATCCCTGAAATGCCCTCCCCGATTTGAAGAACCCTCGTTTTCAGCAGAAAATGCGTCAATGTGCTTGCGTGTGGCTGCAGATACGCATCGATTCCGAGAGGCAAGAAAGAGAGATAGCGGGGAGATACCAGATTGCACAGTGTGCTTTATTTCTTCGCCTCTGTGTTGCTGCGTGTCGCTTTAAATAAAAGTGTAAAGACAATAGATTTAAAGGCCGTCATTATACGACAAAATGAGAAGAAGCAATACGGCAGGAGGGGGAGAGAGAAAGACTGAGCAAGCAAACTGTGACCCACCAAAAACAAAAAAAGCACAGTGGAGTGTTCACATGTACACTGCTTTCACGGGTGAGCATGCACAAATGAATACAGGGAAGAGGGAGGGGAAAGGAGAAGAGAAGAGAGAAAAAAAGCATTAAACACATACACAAGAGAGAGCATTTGGAAGCTTGTATAATTCTCTCTGTGGGTGTCAATTAAATCTCTCAGCTCTGTCAACAGCGCACGCACAGACGCACACAAACACACGCGCGCTCATTCTCTTTCAACAGCTCGTGCTTCGTCAACACCGGCTGGCTTGGCAAGCGGGAGAGAGGGAGGGAGCGAGAGAGAGAGAGAGGGGGGGAGCTGCTGGAGAGAGGGAACGAGAGATAAGAGATAGGAAACTGGTAATATGAGAGCATGAAAGCACTGCAGGTAAGGAAACACTGCGGTGACAAACACGCACGCACACACACACACACACACACACACACACACACACACGGTCCTATTTCAGGTGTTTATCTGGGTCTGAACGCTACGCAGGCCTGTTCTGATACAGCCAAGCGAGAGATAGATGTTAAATACAGCATTCCATCATCGCACATGCAAACCTTCAGATTATATATCTAATGAAAAAAAGCCCCCCCCCTCCCCAACTCCCCCTTTATGGTATCCATTTGCAGTTAGATAAGCCCTAGTGGTTGCATTTTGAATACATCAGGCTGAGCAAACAGCAGTGCCCGCAGGCAAACTGCACTGCGCAGCACAGTCCGACGAGTCTGAGGGCTTCCAACGCGACGCGATGCATCTAGCGACTTAAAAGGCAACAAAAACACAAAAAAAACAAACCTGAAATCGGCGCTTCGGCAGCGTCCCGAGTAAACAACGGAAGATCTGTGGCAGAATGTTCGCAGGTTCGCTCCCCACTGAGGTGTCCTGATACAAACTCAGACGGCTGGTGTCTGTGCATAGCGTCGCTCTGTCGGATCCCTGAGAATGCGGTCCCTAAAACCACAGGCTTGGAAACGGAAGTAAGGTTCATTTGAACAAAACCACGACCCCCCCCCCGACCTGTGTGACATCAGCTATATCAGATTGACCCTCACATAACCTCCGAAGTTAGACGTGGACGTCGTAAAACTGTGTTCAAGTGGCATCCAGCTCCAACGATTCTGCTTCAGACACAAGTGTGCAAGACCGTGTGAGAAGCTGCGGGACCCTCGCGCGAGTCAACAAAGTATTCAAGCTGCGCCCCGGCATCAGCGTGCACGTTTAGTGTGATCGAGCATCTCAGGACATTTTTCTGGTTGTTTGTTTTGCAGTTGCACATCCAGCCCCTGCTCACAGGAAGTAGGTCTCCTGCACTTGCATAGATTAGACGATGAAGACCTAATTAGGCAGCATGAAAATGATGCCGATGCCATTGGCTCTGTGAACGGTCGACTGAGCGCAGACTCTGCACTCACGCTGATGCGTTAAGTCATCGTAATGCAACATATTGCACGGTGCTGATTTTCTTCTTTGTGAAACAATGTCCGAGTGAACAAAAACAATGTTTGGATTTATCCCTTGTTCACAGTTCATTTTGCGTTTGTTGCAGTAGTCTTCTTCTGACAGGCCTTGGTGGAAGAAATTGAGCTGAGCTGATTTTGAGCGGACCGGTTCATAGGATGCCTCGGAAAGCCGAAATGAACTCAGGTGTGGACAGAGGAGACCAACAGTGGTCGGCCTGAAAACGTGGGTCTTGGTCGGGTGCTTCTCATTTTGAATGCAAAACTGAAAAATAGACCATCGAGAAGCAGACAAGGGAGAGAAGCGACATGCAGGACGCTCAAGTCTTCTGATTGGTCTGCCAGGGCTGCTCAATGCAGAATTCATTCATCCCCGAGCTCTGTTCTTCTGAAGGTGTAGAATTATCTCCCTGGGCCATAGAAACGAATCCTACCACTACTCTGGAGTGAAAAGGGACCAAAAAACTTGCAGCATTAAAACCTTCCTACTTTTGCACCTGAACCCAACAAAACGACCCCAAGCTGGTTCACATTATGGGACAAAAGAAGGAAGAGCACCAACCTCTGACTGAGGTGATTTCAGCCTATTGATGATGTTCCTTGTGGTGGCTGGAGTACTGGACTTAATCCTCGTCAACAATAAACAACCCTGAACTCAGCCTCCAACGACTGTCCAGCCAAACTCTTACCAGGAAGTTTGAAGAGAGATCTAACAAGTCACAATACCTTCAACTCGCTTCATTATACAATGAATTAGTTACCTCTTTTAAACTGATGCGACAGATCTGTTAGGCTCTCTTGACAAGGGAGTTCCTTGATCCTCCTTGGCGACTATATATATCTCAGCTGCAGCAAACTGACACTTAAGAAAGTTTAAATTTGGTCCTGTTTCTATTACACACACACAAAAAAAATCTGCACAAAACGGACCAAGTCACATCATTTCAGTTCCGTTGAACCTGAATCCCTGGGTATTATGTGACACTCGGGCTTCAGCTATCAACAAAAATAAATCCTGAAAATGTTGTCAGAAGTTGAATCTGTGATTTATTCTCCAACCGTTCCAGCCCATGAGATATTTTTGTTTTGTTTGTTTTTTTTTTAATACAGGTGCCCGACCGCGCGAGAGAGTGCTCCAACAGCACACCATTAAAGCCACCGATGTCGCCGCAGTGTGCTCCAAACCCACACAGTTTGTTTTTTCACACGGCCGACCATCGCAGCAGGTGCTGATTCAGTTTGCGGTCTGTAAATGAGATAAACACACAGAGGCCGATGATGAATGCAGCGAGATACTTTGATGTCTCCCGGCAGCTCGTGATGAAAACAGCCGCTCCCCGAAGAAAGCTATAAGCGATGCCGGCGGGGGATCAAAATTGGCTCGTTTCAATCACGTTCCGGGTCACAGCGAACCGACGCGTCCATCCTGTTCCTCGTTTTCCCTGCTGTGACCAGGGGCGTGTGCAAGGCCGGACCGGAGTCTTTGTTCCATTTAATGATGTGTGTTCACCGAGGACAGGTGGACAGCTTGTTTGGATCCTTATTAAAACCTTGAACTGCAATAATCGAATTAGGAATATCACGAGACTCATTTCTGAAGTGGTTGTTTGTAACCATATTTCTGTATGTACAGGAACCGATAGACACAAAACTCTTGTGGAAGTACTTGTTTTATACAATTGATCACAACAGTCAAGCAGAGACATATTTTGCTACCTCTGTGGTGGTGACCGTACACACAAAGACATGGAACGTTCTGTTTCAGGGTTGTAACGCCACTCGTACATCTTGTCATCTGTGTAAACAGCACCCATGTGTAAGACATAAATAATTTCTTCCACCTGTGATTGGTCTCTGGATGTAGTAACCGAGGTGTGACGAGAGCGAGCCAGCATCGGTGTGAAGGGGTGAGCGAGAGAGGCAGAACAGGACAGCGACGACGAGGCGACGTCTGTCCTCTCCGCTTCGAAAAACTCCCCTGCTGAGGCCTCTTTGTTTGTTTGTCCCCAAAAAATAAAAGAAGTAAGAATTAAGATTTAATTTCATCTTTTTATATATATATAGACAATGTTTATTTCCAAGGAGAGCTCCAGGATAACCCAGTGCACAACGAGATCAATGGACACAGCTGTCATTTGGAGCAGTCCGACTCCAGAAACCCCGATTTCCATTGAAAAGTTGACCTGTGTGAACAATAACATCCTTGAGATTCCCATCAAGACAAAAATATGCAGGTAAATTAATTTACTCTGGTCAATGTAATAAGCAATTCAGGGTCTCATTTTCTGGCAGGTCACCTTTGAGAGAAAACACTTTATCATTCCACGTTTGGGAAATTGACTGTTTGACCAAAACTATCAGTTTGGGCCTCTCCAAGGGTTTTGCTCCCTTTATGTTGTGATATGAAAGTGTTGAGACCTTCGAGAAGGTGAGCGGAGTTTTGAGTGACTGCCGCATTCAGGACTGGGCTGTTACCTGTGTCGCAATAAGCTGTTTGCCAACCTCCTTCTTCCCAGCATGCCACTGTGAGACAATACACAAAGAG
Organism: Malacoctenus tetranemus; assembly: GCA_032274765.1. Taxonomy (NCBI): domain Eukaryota; kingdom Metazoa; phylum Chordata; class Actinopteri; order Blenniiformes; family Labrisomidae; genus Malacoctenus; species Malacoctenus tetranemus. Next base: position 158,220 of record JAUESF010000047.1, read on the forward strand.
GTATTAGAAATGCAATTGGTTGCCATTTAAAAATTAAAGCCCTTCAAACTCTCCTCCCCGCCGAAGCCAAATCCGAACAAACACAGTAAGCGCTAAATCTGTGGTGTCAGGAGTCTTTGAGCTGCCTTCAGCAGAGTTCACATTATTACCAAAGCTGGCCCGCTCCATGTCCTTGAGGGGCCAATTCATTAGTTAGCTGGAAAGCCCAATCAATCACAATGTATCTGGGAAGACTGCACGGATCATAATTCAGGGCAGGTACAGCAAAGAGGAGAGACAAGGGAATGAGACTTTGGATAGACGGAGAGACGGGCAAACAAGACAGATTGGCAGGCCGGGGAGAAAGGAAGAGGAATGACTGCGGCTGCAGCCACAGATAGTTTGAGGCAATATCCCAGGAGTTGCTCAGTGTTTGCGGTCATTAGAGATCACTTGTCAATCAGAAAGCTTTGCAGTAACACCCCCCCTTTTTTTTTTTTTTACAGATTTCTTGAAACCCTAAACAAAGTTTTCTTATGGTTGCTGCACGATGGTATTTCTGTGGGAGCACCCTGCGATATGGCTTTTTTAAATGAAGTAGAGATGGTACAGTCAAATGTATCAGATGGACTATGATTACAGAGAGAACACTATTGCACCCAGGATGGTACTGCCATTGAAAAGTTCCCCCAAGATACTGTAGTGCAGAGCACCGTACTATCAAATCTCTGCAGTGCCGTTTGGAGGACGATGGTACTGTCACCATTAGATGTGCACACAAGAAAAACTACGTCAAAGATACCAAGGTGCTCTCTAAATACAACAGTTTACTATATAGACAGACATACAGACATAAATGCCATTGTATCGAATATGTCATTTTCAAAACCCTTGAGTGCCACCAAACATACACACCACAAAAGGACCTTGGTGTATATAGTGCTGTACCAAACTTCTCCTCTGCATTCAACCCACTGTATTCCTTGGTAACTTTTGCTGCACATACAAAGAGTACTGCAGCAGCCCAAGGGGCAGCTGTGGATTTGGGGGGGGAGGCTTGCTGAGGGCCCTGAGTGAGGTCAAGCTTTCGCTTCCCCCATCTGAGTCTTTTTTTCCAGTCTGGGGTCAAAATCAGTCCCGTTTAGTCAAAAATGTCCTTCTCCCAAACACTACGCCCCCTGCTGCTTTCACTCGTAATCGAACTGTGCAGCGTGCGAATGCGTGTGTTTCAGCTGCTCCCTGACCACCATGCCTGCCACCTATTCGAACATCTGAGCTGTCATTGTTTGTGCAAATGGTAATATCACTCGTACCAAAAAGCTACACCACTGCACTTAGTCATCCCCCGATCAAACCAGAAATTTTAGGGTGGTAAAATCTCTAATGGAAACAGTGAGGCGAGGTTAAAATAAACGAGCTGCTCTCAACCAAGAGAAAGAAGGGTGTCTGTGAGTCAGCTGTGAGTCACCTCTTTTTGAGTTTTAAGTGATAACAAGCAGCAAAAATACATATTTGATGTTGTTTTTTTTCCTTCCATGTAATATCTTTTTTTTCCCAAAGCATTAATTGCGTTTCGGCTGTGTATTCCAGGGGTGCTGAGGTTGGATTCAAGCTATTGATTAGTGAGGGAAAGAGCAGGAGGAAAAGCCTCTGATGCGTTCCCCCGGGACGGCGGCAGAGGAAAACATCAGCGCGCTCACAAACTAGCACGTAACCTCCAGGGGCCAGTCCCGAAGGTCTAAGTATGTCTCCTCCGCTTGTCTGCAATTGTTCCCCTGCCTCCATTGATCTGCCATCGATCAATGTAATAAAATAGGAACAGGTGTAGGTTTGCACCCGCGAGGAAGCTGCTGCACATTAATCACGGCCCCCTTGCACTCTGATTCACATGCGGCGTGGCTCCCGAGCTAACATGAACTAGTTTAACAATGGTTTTCAAGGCTCATCTGTCAAATTACGAGGGTTTTAATGACTTTCAAGGCTTCTGGTGGCCTTAATATGATGATTCAAAATGCCCATGACTTCGAACTCTTAAAGATTGAAATAGCTGAAAGTGCTAAGCCAGGCACTTCTAATCGAGTGCAATTTTCATTGTCTTTTTGATTATTGAGAGCAGTATGTATATATA